>PVHX01017834.1:0-38801 GCA_004024805.1 Geosciurus inauris | reverse complement strand
ACAATTGCAAAACTATGGAAGCAACCAAGATGCCCTTCAATAGATGAATGGATAAAGAAACTGTGGTACATATACACAATGGAATATTATTCAGCAATAAAAGAAAATAAAATTATGGCATTTACAGGCAAATGGATGGAATTGGAGAACATTATGCTTAGTGAAGTAAGCCAATCCCAAAAAACCAAATGCCGAATGTCCTCTCTGATTAGTGGATGAGGATACATAAGGGGGATGGGAACGGGAAACATAGCAGAAATGCAGGAGCTCTGGATGCGGCAGGGGGGAGGGGGGAGGAAAGAAAGGGTAATGCGTATAGTAATGATGGTTGATTGAGAGGGTCATTATTGCCCCTGGTGCAGGTATGAAGACACAAATGATGTGACTCTATCTGATTTGAAACCAGAGAATTGGAAAAACTGAGCTCTGTATATGTATTATGACTTGAAATGCATTTAAATAAAATAATTAAATTAAAAAAAAAAAAAGTTTACACCATGTTAGGCTGCAGAGGCCTCATGCATCTCGTATTTACCTCATATCGCAATGGCATCATTTTCTCTCAAACTAAATTAATATAGTGTTTTGATCATTATGGCCCTAGGAACCACAAGCTGTAAGACAAATGTACACAAGCACAATATAGCCTAGGGGCAAAGTAAGCAATACCACCTAGGTTTGTGTACAATGACATCTGCATAACAATGACATCTGCATAACAATGACATCATCTAACAACAAATTTCTCAAGATTGTATCTCTCATCCTTAAGTGAGCTATGATGGTAATTCTACATGCTCTATTAAAAATACCAGTCTAATTAACACAGAGGGGCACTCTGTTGTTGTTGACTGATCTGATCACTACTGCTTTTAATTATTAATGACTCCTTCAAAACCTTTGCATTTTTCCAATGCATACAACTAACTGATCAAATTTTCAGCTAAGAATAACAGCCTGAGAAGTAACAAAGTCACGCATGTGAACACTTTAGCCCCAAGTATATAATGACAAAGGGTCTGAAAGGCCTGACAGCACGCAAGCACCCCAAAGAAGAGAAATGCTTGCTCACGCAAACCCACCGCCATGTGTCCTATTCCCAAGCATCTTCCTATTTTTCCTCCTTTCACAAATACTTGGTGTCTACTAAGCTCGAGCTTATCACTGCAACTGACCTAAATGCCAACATGCAGTCTGGAACCCTGGGGGCTGCTCTGTGTTTACCTCAACCTTGATACTTGCACAGAAAAGAAAAAGGTGCAACAGTGTCTCTTCTATCATCAATATCAGTGTTGTCTACTCTCATTTCCCACCTTTAATTTCATAATTTCCAATGGTCAAGTTAATAAGTAGAATGGTTTAGAAATTTCACCTAAACCTTGATTTGTCAGTTTCCAAAAGTCTGATGATCACTAGGATCCTTGCAATGTCTTACCAAATAAGAAAATAAGAGAAAAAATTTTAAGGGAAAACCTTGAACTCTCTAATGTCCAAAACGGCATATGCATGTGTGGGAACCAGGCCCCACTTCTCTCCTTCAGCTTCAGTCATCATTCCAGTTGATGCAGTAATGAGGACATCACCTTTGTGAAATCTAGAATGACCCAAAAAAGACAAGAGATTAAAGGATAACACATTTAGAATTTCAGATCACACCATCTTTCCCTTTAGTTAGTGGCTTGCATGGAAATTTCCACAAATGTGAAATCTTTTAAATAATGGGCAATTCCTATCACTCCTGGAGAACCTTCAACAAGAAGATTTTTTAAAGTCACAGTATGTCAAATAAATTGTATTTCTTTTTTATTTTCAAGACAACAATTTTTAGGCAAAAAATCTAACAATAAAGAAAAACAAATGCTAAATTTTTAGTTTATGAATAAGGATGAAGTTGTGAAATACCAAATGCACTTCCCCACAACAGATACCATTTTATTTATCACATCACTGAGTTGTCTAGTTTGCTAGTAAATGTTTATTATTGTCTGGATAATGCTCCAGTCCCTACATGTGGATTATCCACTTACAGTTTAAATTCTCAGATTTCTCTTTTCCCACTTTCCCTTGAATTGGTAAGTATGTAGTAAATGCAAAATCATTTTTCCAGATTATATGTCTCAGATTCAAATATTTTGGATTATCTACAATTTGGACTAACTGTAATTATCACTGAGGATAACTGAGGGCTGACTTAGCAAGCACATAAAGTGAAGTCTATTTTAAAAACAATTTCCCTGAAAAGTGATAGTTTCTATAATCTCTATTCTAAATAAGTCATGATGCTTTTAAACAGCCTCTTTTAATACTAGAAACAAGTTTACCTTTGATAAAGCATTCTGAAAGAATTATCCTTGCTGAAAGTTTGGCTATCTGAATGCATAGCTATCCTTTCTGGTATCCACCCAGTCAATGCATGAAGATCAATATTCTGCAATATAAACACATTAAGGGACTGTCAAATGTTTTTAAGCTCTTAAATAAATTCTGAGGGCAACTATTAAATCTCATTGATTTGGTTTAATGACTGATAGGGATAAATCAGAAAATAGTTAAAAGTTGTTTTTCTGCTCTGAGTGTAACAAAATTGTCTTACTGGTAAATTCGATAAAAACTCAAAATATGTAACAGAAAAAACCACTTTGATGATTCTACCATTGAGTGCATTCCTGCAGTAGGATAGCCACTTCTAATGGTTTACATACATTCCCCTTCTTTCTCTCAAGCCACACTGGGTAAATTCACAGGCAATGAATTAGAAAGCTAAACTAAAAAGTATCTGAAGGACACAGCAATTGAATGTACAGATAGGAAGAAAGACTATAACATCCTATTGTGTTTAACTACGACTTTTACATTCTCCACCTAGCATTATAAGATCCTCAAGAGTGGAGGCACTCTTTCCTGGTATTAGGCAGGAAAATCAATCAAGTACAAGTAATGGGTGACTTTCATGTATCACTTCATCTTTACAAACCCTGAGAGGGGAATGTCATCCTTATATGACAGACACACAGAGACTAAGAAAGGTAAATACCTTTTCCAAGGTTGTAAGCTGGTTAGTATCAAAATTTAAAGTCATTATCAATCCAATTTTTGGCTTAAGTTTGGTAGTTTATCTCCTGCAACTAAATGATAGTGACAGCTTAACTTCATGTTAATTAAAGTTAGAGAAAACAACTCCCTGAACCTGAATTTACACAATGTGCTATACAAGAAAGTATGTACCCCCATAATAACAGGTCTGATCAACATTTCTCAGGGGCTTACACTTTGCTCTTTTCTCATAAACAAAAACATTTGTAACTTTTCAAGTTTAAAATAGTCGTATTAGACAAAATAAGTCTGTGCCTGGATCATACTATTACTTACTGAGTTGGATCCTGGGAAGTCATATCCTCCCATAACTTTCATGTATGCTTTTTCTATGAGAGACACCCATAATTCACTTTTGTTATTGGAATAAGAGCACAGCAATTCTCCCTTATGGTCAACAGGTAACTGGTCATCAATTATCACCTACAGAAAGAGAATTTTAACTTCCTTAGGTGAAACAAAATATCTTAAAATCCTATCAAGGAAAGAAAACTTTCATATGGATACAAGGCAGAGTCTGGCTATTATTAAGATGATGAGTTTCAAGTTTCTAGAATCTAGTCAATTATAAAATGTTGGGGTATTTTTTTTCGTTTTGGTGAGGGGAGATGCTGGGGATTGAATCCAGAACCTTATGCATCCTAGGTAAGTGCCCTACCACTGAGCTACATTCTCAGCACTGTTGATCATTTTAATACAGTGTCTTTATTCAGTCTTACAAGCATAACCTGTCAGATAAATGCCACTGGTTAACATGTCATATAACTACCAACAAAATTATTAGGGGTTCTAGAATGTAATTATATTTAAATAATTTTAAAAGGGCCTCACTATTAAGATAAGTAACATTGTTATCTACCATTTTATTCTAAACCTGTAAGAAGACTCAGAGTTGAAAAGGAGAGCATTATGGCTAAAAAATATGAATAACACAGGAAACAAACACCACAAAGATAAGTACCTAATTCTTATTAAAAAATTTAGAAGACAAGGGGATAAAAATTATTTTGATCTAAGATTAACAGAAAAGATTATGCACTGCCATTTGGAATAAGGCCCAATTTTAGAAATTACACTGACATGCAGAGGTGAATTAGCTTGCTGTTCTTGTGGTGGTGGAACCACCACTGCTGTTAGGCAAGTGCTAACACTGAGCTATATCCTGGGCCCTGCAACTCCATTTTGAAAGATTTTTCAAACACGAGTTTATTTAAGAAATACAGCTCAAAGCCGGGCGCGGTCGCTCAAGCCTGTAATCCCAGCACTTTGGGAGGCTGAGACAGGAGAATCACGAGTTCAAAGCCAGCCTCAGCCTTGGTGAGGTGCTAAGCAACTCAGTGAGACCCTGTCTCTACATAAAACACAAAATAGGGCTGGGGATGTGGCTCAGCAGTTGAGTGCTCAAGTTTAATCTCAGGTACCAAAAAAAAAAAAAAACAACAACAACAACAAAAGAAATACAGCTCAGAAAAATATTCTCAAAAAATTTTTTTGAAAGTAATCTGCTATAGTGGCTCTTTAAGGGTGCTCCCAGACAACAGCATCAGCATCACAAGGAACTTGTTAAAATGCAAATTATAGTTGCAACCCAGATCTACTGAATCAAAAACTCTGGGTATGGGGCCCAGCAATCTATATTTTAATAAGCCCTCCAGGTGATTCTGTGCACACTAAAATTTGAGAATTATTGAGCTGGAGAGTAATAACTTTCAGACTGGAATCACCAGGGAATCTCATTAAAATGTAGATTCTGATTCAGTAGGTCTGAGTTGAGGCTTGAAATTCTGCAATTCTAACAAGCTCCCAGGTAATGCTGAGGTTGATGCTAGAAAATCATGACAATGCAGGGCCCTTAAGTTATGCATATTTCACAAACGAAAATTTAGAAGCTTCTTCCATCTTGTTATGGCTACATACAAACTCTTCTGACCTAACAGACTTAACTTGTCTGATTCCCTTTTATTCAAAATATTAAGAACTCTCAGATTAAAGTTTATTTTAATATTAACAATCTATAGGGTTCAATATTACTAACTGGAACTTTGCATAAATTTTCTCAAAATCACTTTTAAAAAAAAAAAAGTGGGGCTGGGGCTGTGGCTCAGTGGTAGAGCGCTTGCCTCGCATGCGTGAGTCACTGGGTTCGATCCTCAGCACCACGTACAAATAAATGAATAAAATAAAGATATTGCATTCACCTACAACTAAAAAAATTAAAAAAAAAAAAAAAAAAAAGTGGTGGTGGGAGGGAGTATAAGCCTGGCTGAGGCAGGAGGAATATATGAGTCCAGGAGCCTAACACCAGTGTGAGCATCATAATGAGACTCCCACCTCAAAACAACCACCACTACCACCCAGACTCTCTATTTTTCATGGATTTTATTTTTCATTATTAGCATATGACACTACTGGCAGTAACATGTATAAAATCACAGACTCAAAATCAACTCAACTGACTTTTAAAATGTTTACACAGAACATTTCTTAATTGCTTCCACTCAGGGTTCAAAGGTATATAAGGGAAGGGAAAACATTTGGGAGGGTGGGAAGAAAGACATTCACCTTTCTTGGGACACCATTGAGATGAAGTTTTACCATATACTTTCCACATGGATTGTACTCCGGTTCACCATCCTTATTCTGGGGGTAAATTATGCTTTATAAGAAAAATAAATATTGAAATATTAATATTCAATATCAATAAGATATTATATTCCATTTACACATGCTATTCATTTAGACATTTGCTCTTAGCAATTTTATAAAAATAAGCACAAGAATATTTTCCTATAATAGGTCTAGACAAAGAATTTCACCCTAATGGAAGTGTTCTCTTACTGTAAGTAAATTTAAGAATGTATTTTATGAGATCATAAAATAGGGCATAAATTTCACATTCTGAAAAATTCTTAATTTTTAACTATACACTTTAATAAAGCACCAAATAGATATATTTTAAGCCAGTTAAAATAATCTTTTACCACTGAAGAAAAGAAAATCATTTCAACTATTCACAACAAAGGTAATACAATACTGATAAACTTACATAAAATTAAACAATAAAATGCTTCTAAAAACTATCTATATCATTTTTCTTTTAAAATAAATTTGGGCCGGGCGTGGTGGTGCATGCCTGTAATCCTAGCACTTGGGGAGGCTGAGACAGGAGACTTGCGAGTTCAAAGCCAGCCTCAGCAATGGCGAGGCGCTAAGCAAGTCAGTGAGACCGTCTCCAAATAAAATACCAAAAATGGGACTGAGGATGGGTCTCAGTGGTCGAGTACTCCTGAGTTCAATCCTTGGTATCAAAAAAATAAGTAAATAAATAAATAAATTTGGACCAAATCAATCATTTGCAAATTATTTACTTAATATGGCAAACAGCCAAAATTAAAGACTAATTTATCTTTGTATTCTTGGGATTTAACACACAAAAAACATTCAAGAAAAACTGAATGAAAAAATTATGCTTAATAATTTTTACAATGAATTGAGTTTAAGCTAACATAACATTTAAATTAAAAGTATTTCGGAAACATTTCAGAACATTCTAAAACAGTTCTTGTCCATAGAAAAATATGCCATTTTAAATTTTCTAGTAGCCAGATTAAAAATACTCACTTTAATGATTTTAATGTATTATGCTTAATCAAACATTACATCACGTACTCAACACAAAAATTTGAGGTATTTTTCAACTTTCCCTTTTTTGTGTGCTAAATTTTCAAATCTCAAGTCATTTTATACTTGAAGCCCATCTTAATTGAGACTAACCCATTTAAGTATTCAAAAGCCACATGTGGCTTAGTGCCCACCTTACTGAACAGTACAATTATAAAGTATCATAAATATAATGTGATTTTACTTTGACTTCATTTCAAAACATTTATTCCATATATATTATTTAACTACATATGCAAATGTACTGATTGCTTTAGCATCTTTCCATCGTTATGAATCATTTGCAAAAGAGCCATAACACTCTAGTGACAGGCCTTATTGGGCCTAAGTTTGTAATATCTAGTTAGGAGACAATTATATGAAAAGGGCTACAGTGATAAATACAAAATTTTACCTGGTAATCAACTTCTTATTAAATCTTCTTTCATAGGCTGCACTGATAGCCAGTGATGCCACAAAGGAGCAGTCTGATACTATTGTCTGTTAACAAGAACAATGTATATCTTTATTCATGTACCACAACAGCACAATATTTATGCAATGCACCCAAAACTTGATTTTTCCTTCTTGACTGTTGTTCAAATAGGAAAATTACAGAAATGCCATGTAGCCAACTCACAAATTCTATTCACACAAATCCTAGTAAAATATTTCAATAAAGTTAATTTAGAATAATTAGATATTTAAGTAGTCAAAATATTTTATATCTACTCCCTATCAAAGGCAAAATTCAGAATCTCAAGTTTCTCATCTACAAACATGAACATCCATAACTGCTCAAAAATTTATTCATATTTACATAATTATCTTAATGTTTAAGTTAAAATTCATTGAATAATTTTCCAATTATACTCATTCATATTAATACGTAAAATCTAGGGGAAAAAGCCAAATCCATATTTAAATTTCCTTAAAATGCTAACTTCCAAGTAAAAGTAGACAAAATAAATGTATACCTGCTTTATGCTAAAACTGGACACAGTATATATCATTGTGGGATTGTTGGTGAGATCTTCTGGTCGTACCCATTTGGAAAATGTAGTTTTTTGTTTAGGTGATAATGGTAGCTTGCCCAATCTATCACTGAGATAATAAAAAAATAACATGATCAACCTTAAAAGAAGACTTAAAGCCAAAATTAAATTTCCTACAGTGTATATTTTTTTTCTCTTTGGTGTAGTGATCATATATCTATATATGTCTTCCTAACATAACTCTGGTCAAAATCTGGCTCTCTACACTTAACCTTGAATACAGTCAACCTGAACATCCTCCCCAACTAAATAAACATACATAAATAACTCAAAAAAGCTAACCTCAATTTGTTTATATGTACTTGAAGAATATAATTTACAAGTTTAGTTTGGAATGCTTATGTTCAAGAAATTCAGAAATAAAATGGAGCCATAAACAACAACATAAGCTGATTCATTCAAAAGGCCCTAGGAAGCTATATAGCCTTACCCTGGGTCTTGAACTCCTCGCTGCAAGGCTTGTTAAAAGCAGCTAATTTATTGAGTATCAGTTATGTGCCAGGCATCCTCCAAACAACTCTATTAAATTAAATAGTTCTGAAGGCTTAAAGTGATTAATAACAACAAAGTTGTGTAGCTAACAAAGAGCTCACTGCATTTGAACCAAGTTGGTGCCAAATCCACCATTCTTACCCATTTCCCTCTACTGGCTCTGTGCTATAATATTTCTCTAAAACTGATGTACAGCACCAAATAAAAACTTACTTTTCCCAAACCTTTTCCAGAGCAAGGACGACAAATCTTTGGATTTCAAAAGATTTCTGGATAATATAAGGTCTTTGATATGCAAACTAAAACAAACATGACATTCTTTTTCAAAGAATGCTGATAGATGGTAGGAGAAAGGATTTTGGAGTTGGGAATGACTTGCAAACTTTTGGCCAAGTATTATTTTCTTCATTGCCAACAAATCTAGACTTTTAACCAGCCAATGTTGGCTATAAATCTCTGAGTAGAATATGGCATACAACATTTCTCAAATTTTTCTGATCATAATCTCACAGAACTTCTAGTGTTAGGTTTGGTGCCTGTATAATATTAGGAGCTGTTTATAAATAGAGATCTAACTCAATTTAGAGGAGCTTAAAGCTCATTATCATGAAATTTTGAGGGGAAAATTTAAGGCTACTTCAAACTTATAATTCTAATGTATTGGTATTATTAACCTGCCAAATGAACCATAATAGAGAAATTAAAGATTCCTGAGGTGAAATTATTAAAGTCTAAAAATTTTTTTAAATATTTGAAATATGCAGTCAAGTTGTTATAATTTAATACTTACTAAAATATTTTTCTAACAGTTAACCCTTATATATGCTTATGTAGTGCTTGCTATATAAAGCACCACTCTAAGTGCTCCATATTTTAGTAACTCTTTTAATCATCACAGTAACCCTATGAGGTAAGTTCTATTACGAACTTCATTTTTACAGATGAGGAAACAGAGAGATTTAACTTATCCGGAATCTCAGGAGATCAAACTGAAGTTTGCCTCTAAAATCTGTGCTCTTAACATCAAAGCTATAAAGCTTCTAAGATATAAGGATTCCTTAGACTCCAATTAATTACTAGCATCTCACAGTTGATTGCCAGAGGAAAAAAATTAGGTTGATAACTTATTTGCAGTCAGATATCTAATTCTTGGCCATTTAAGAACAGCAAAACACTGGAAAAGGAAAAGCAGCCCTATTGTTCTATTTTTTAAGATGTATGTATTGTGAGCATTTTTCCTACTTTTTTTGAAAGACTTTATTTGGGTAGCATCTATTGTATGGATGTACCATTATTGAGTCATTCCCATATCCCTAGATATTTCATTTCAATAATACTTTTGCTCTAATAGATGCTTTTGTCAGGGTCTTATGTTTTCTCTCATATGTGGAAGCTAGAGAGAAAAAAGGAAAAAAATGTGTGTGGGGTGGGAATCTCATGAAAATAGAAGGAAGACCAGGAGAGAGGAACAGGGCCAGGAGCATAGAGGAAGAAAAGGAAAGGGGAGGCACCTGGAAACAAAACTGACCATTGGTATGCATGCACCAATATGTAACAACAAATCCTATTATTATATATACCTATACTGCACCAATTTAAAAAGAAAAAGAAAAAAAAAGATGCTTTAATGAATGCTCTTACTAACACATCTTTGAATATTGATTTCATTAGGAATGACGAGAAGCTGGGGAGTCCTGAACCAAACAATATTTTTAAGGTTCCTAACAAACTGCCACTGTCCTGAAAGGCTATTAATTTAACACCTTGTATAACTCTTTCTTAAGATGGATCATTTTAGTAAACAATGATACCATCATTCTGTTCCACTTTTCCATTCAACTCCTTTACTGGCTTGTATTTTTGTTGTGGTTCAATCATCCAATGGGGCAACTGTTTACAGAGTACTTACTCTATGTCAGGCCTTGCACTAGGCCCTATGAGCATGTTTGTTGGGCCAAAGAAGTCAACACAAGCCATGACCAGGGAACTGAAAACGAAGGTGCTCCTGCTGTTACCCTGCCTCTTTCCCACAGCCACATCTCCCAACAATTGTCCTTATTACAAATTTTAGTTACAAGGCTAAATCAAATTTCAGAATACTGAAAATAGAATTAAGTGAATTAAATCAAATTTCAGAGTACTGACATTTTAAAAAATGACTTTGGATATAAAAATTACAACTTATTTTATGAAAGTACTTTGGTAAGTGCTTACTTACCAAAAAGGCATTGGATAAGCAAAGCGTTCCCTCAGATCAACACTCATGAAAGGAACATATTCTATACCATTTATTTTTGATGTTGTCCTAAAACACACAAGAAAAAAATCCAAGGTAAATGTTCAAGTCTACTTTAATCACAATCTTACTTAAACTCTCTAAAATTTAAATGACAAGGTACAGTACTATATTGAAATTAAACTGACACCTCATGTTGTTAAATATTATTTGGACAAAACTTTCATAAAATAATTAAATATCAGGAAAAAAAAGATGCAATTCAATTTAATGAGAGTATTCTTTAAAGACTTAACATCCCAATGGGTTCATTCCCCAGCACCACATAAAAATAAACAAAATAAAGGTTTTGTGTCCATCTACAATTACAAATATTAAAAAAGATTTAACATCCTTTATAACAAAACTCCAGGCACAGTGGCACACTCCTGTAATCCTAGCAACTTGGGAGCTGAGGCAGGAGGCTTGCAAGTTCCAGGCCAGCCTCAGCAACTTACTGAAACCCTGTCTCAGAAAATTAAAAGGGCTAGGGATGTGGCTCAGTGGTTAAGCACCTCTGGGTTCAATCCCTGGTACCAAAACAAAAACAAAACAAAACAAAAACCTCACAGGGCTGGGGTTATGGCGCAGTGGTAGGTAGTGTGCTCGCCTAGCACACGAGGCACTGGGTTCAATCCTCAGCACCACATAAAAATAAAGATATTCTGTCCACCTACAAGTAAAAAAATTTTTTTTTATTTTTTTTTTATTTTTTAGTTGTTGATGGACACAATGTCTTTATTTTATTGCTTTGTATGTGGTGCTGAGGATCGAACCCAGGGACTCACGCCTGCGAGACAAGCGCTCTACCGCTGAGCTACAATCCCAGCCCCACAAGTAAAAAATTTTTTAAAAATAAAAACCTCACAAACTAGTGTCACCAAAGTGACACCTCATGTTGTTAAATATTATTTGGACAAAAATTTCATAAAATAATTAAATATCAGGGCAGGGATTGTAGCTTAGTGGTACAGCGCTTGCCTTGCATGCATGAGGCACTGGGTTCGATCCTCAGCACTACATAAAAATAAATAAAGATATTGTGTCTATCTACAACTAAAAAAATATTTAAAAAAAAAATAATTAAATATCAGAAAAAAAAGATGCGATTCAACTTAATGAGCGTATTCTTTAAAGATTTAACATCCCAAGACAGGCCTTTCCAGAGGTGATGAAAGTGTTCTTTGTGTCCCTTAACAGGACACAGAGCCAATTCTATACTGAGCCCAAAGGGACAAACCAATTGCTTAGTTATTCTGAAATTTTAAAAAAAAACCAGCATTTACAATTCTGAAAAAATATGCTCTCCATATTTTCTGGGAATATGGAAATGGGTAGTGGAAGAAGAAAGTGCCACAGGTATCAGGTATGGTCTGCTGACAACAAAAGAAGGTTTTAGTGGCTTTGCATATTTTCTCTTTGTTTTGCACATTTGTGTATATTAATTAAGTACTTCCTGCATCTACTTTGAGAATAGCCATGCTGGCTCAAAGATGTATCTAATCTACACTGCTTCAGAAGGCAGTTCAGGATTTCCACATTACTGTGTTTCACACTTTTAATATGTCCTTAGTCTGCTTTCAGCAACACTGAGCTGTCTATCTAGACCAGAGGTCTGGAAATGCTTTTTGTAAAGAGCTGGATGGTAGACAACGTAGGTTTTGTAATTTCTGTCACATATTCTTGTTTCATTTTCTTAAAAAATAAAAAACTTTAAAGAACTGAAAAACTATTCATAGCTCAAGACTTCTGTTTGCTGACCTAGACTGCTATTTCAACAACATTTTTTCACCCATTAGGGCTTTAGTTACAAAGTTATATAGACTATCATAGTCTGCCACAGCTCTGTTTTGCTCTCTAAACTTTAAGACTCAATTTTGCAAAATGCCAGGATTTACCAAAAAAACCACATTATGTCTAGTAAAAAATGATAAATATAATACAAAGATATATTAGAACCAACAAATTTTAACTTAATTTCAAGTTGTGACTATATAATTTACATTTATATAACAGTGCAACACAAAACAAAAATCTGAATACAATTCAGCAAATCTAATGAGAATAAAATTACTTGCATTGATGATGTTAACAAAATTCTTCATTACAATGAAGTATAAATGGATTTACCTGAGCACTTCTATTTCCTCCGCTGTGTATCTCTGTCCTTGTGCATCACATGACTGTGGACTTATAAATGGCTGAGGTCTTTCAAGGAAGGGATTAGGTCCTAATGGAAAATGTGTTCTCACTGGTGGTGGCTTTGGTTTATTATTTGTGGACTTGATCTTGCAAAATGGTTTTGTCAAAGGCTCACTCAATGCTTCTGCTCTATAAGAGGTACACACAAACACACACAAAAAAAGTTCTAGTTTTTCTTTACCCATGAAGCTTCTAGGAAACAAAATTTAATCCAAAAACTAGTGAAGCACCCCTAATGGAAAGCTAGTATATAAAATTCTTACATAGTAGTCAAAACTTAAGCTAATCCCTTAAGTAAATATTTCTGCAAATGATATTCTATTGACAACATTAAATGAACACTTACTCAGATACTATGCAAGGTAAGGAGTATACAAGAATGTATGAAACAATTCCTACCCTTAAGATGCTCGTGGCTTTGTACAGAAAAAAAATAAACTGCATCAAAATGAAAGATGCCAAGATAGAAATATTCTGTGCATAACAGTACTTATAGATTTACTGATCGGGAAGAGAGGCTGAAAAAGGGAAGGTTGCTTTGAATCAATGCTTGAGTCACAGAATTATTCACCTGGAGAGTGAAAAAGCTTTTTTTTTGGTGGTACTGGGTGTTGAACTCTGAGGTACTCTCAACTGAGCTACACCTGCAGCCCTTTTTGTCTTGAAACAGGTCTTGCTAAGTTGACAAAGCTGGCCTTGAGCTTGCAATCCTCTTGCTTCAGCCTCCCAAGCAGCTGGAATAGCACGTGTGCGCCACTGCACTCGGTTAAGAAAGCATTCGTACTGAGAAGAGCAGTACAAAATGTGCAAAAGTATGAAATGGAGGTAATCTCAAGAGAATGAATATAGCCCTTATGAAAGGTACAAATGTGAGGCTGCAGGTGATGAGACCAGAGGAAGGACGGGGTTGGCTCACAGAAGGCCTACATGATACGCAAGTGAATTTTGACTTTGTTCTGCCAAAGAACAAGCTAAAAAACAGAAGTTCTTAACCTGAAATCCATATATGAATTTCCACAGTCTTGTGAATACTCAGCCAGGCACGGAGGCGCACACCTGTAATCCCAGCAGCTTGGAGGCTGAAGCAGGAGAATTTTGAGTTCAAGCCAGCCTTAGTAACTTAGTGAGGCCCTAAGCAATTTAGCAAGATCCTGTCTCTAAATAAAATATAAAAAGGGCTGGAGATGTACTCAATGTTTAAGTGCCCCTGGGTTCAATCCTCAGTACCACAAAGAAAAAAGTAAATAAATAAATAATCTTGTGAACGCTCTGAAATTATATGCAAAAAAATGTTTATGTACATTTTCCTAGAAAGTAGACCCATAGTTGTCAACACATCCTCAAAGGAACCCATGACTCTCACATACACACCCTTTGCTTACTAGATGATGGGTTATCTACACAAGTAATAAAAGTAGGCTATGATTCTAACTGGGGAAAGAAGTCAAGATGGAGAAGACAACTATGTTTCAAATGCTCATATTTTTATGAATTTATGGAAACAGACTAAAGGTTATGATGGTGATGATGAAAGGAGGAATGACTACTGTACCTCAATTAAAAAAAAAAGGGTTGTACAGCTATTTAATCAGAGTTCAAAGGAAATAGTTTAATAACTCATGCTATAGGTATAAATGTGATCTCCATTCTTTTCCTTTATCTACAATACTCTTTCAAGAGGTACAATTATCTTGTGCAAATCTACTCTTTCTTTTAACAAGTATCTAATGAGTTCCACTATATGTCAGATGAGGTGCTTGGTGATAGCCCTGAATAAAATAGGCTCAATTCTCTGTCCTCACAGAACTTACACTTAAGCAAAGGGACACATACATTAACAATAAATAGGATAAATGGTGTATTTCAGTTTACAAAGAGTGATGGGAAAAAATATTAGAAGAGAGTAAGCAGGATAAAAGTCCTGGGGTAGATTTGGTTAAATAGTGCAGGACTCGCTGGAAAGTTGATACTTGAGCTTGAGATGAAAAAGCATGGTATAATTTGGGGAATGGATATGTCTGGAAGCAGGATCGTTCTCAACCTATTTTTTGCAGTAGCTCTAGAAATTTTTCTGAAAGCTTTCCTCTTTGGAAGTCTGATATTACACAATGTAAGGAAATCTTTAATTATAAGTATCACCATCATTTCTGTTCTCTGTATATAAAAAACTAAAAACATTTCTTGACTGATTGGCCATTTCATGAGTTAAAACAAAGAACTAGAGGAAGAAGGTAGGACACCTGGATCTCAGTTTAAAGATAAAGGTTTTTTACTATGACCTCTACCATAGATTAAGATAAATCTCAGCATTCTTGGCAAACTAGTCCATGAGGAGGAAATGATAACCAACAATGAAAATTTACAAAGAGAGGAACTACACTAAAGGAAAGACCATTCAAAAGAGAAAACAACTCAAGGTAAAAACCAAAAACAAACCAAAATGACCAGAATTACAAATAACATCTTAATAATAATCCTGAATGTAAATGGCCTAAATGCACCAATTAAAAGACACAGACTGGGACTGGGATTGTGGCTCAGTGGTAGAGCACTTGCCTAGCATGTGTGAAGAACTGGGTTCGATCCTTAGCACCGCATATAAATAAATAAAGGTCCATCCACAACTAAAAAATATTAAAAAAATTTAAAAAAGATTGGATAAAAAAAAAAAAAAGACCCAACAATATGCTGTCTTCAAGAGACTCTCACAGGAAAAGACATCCACAGACTGAAAGTGAAAGGGTGGGAAAAAACATATCACTCACATAGATCCCACAAACAAGCAGGAGTTTCCATCCTCATATCAAATAAAGTGGACTTCAAACCAAAGATGGGGAAAAGAGATAAAGAAGGTCATTTCATACTTCTTAAGGGAATCATACATCAACAAGACATAACAATCATAAATATCTATGCCCCAAATAATGGAGCTTCTACATATATCAAACAAATCCTTCTCAAATACAAGAATCAGATAGACCACAACACAATAATACTTGGAGACTTTAACACAGCCTCTCACCATTGGATAGATCTTCCAAACAAAAACTTAATAAAGAAACCATAGATCTCAATGAAACTATCAATAATTTAGACTTAACAGACATATATAGAGTGTTCCATCCACCAACGAGTGAATACACTTTTTTCTCAGCAGCACATGGATCCTTTTCCAAAATATATCATATGTTATGTCACAAAGCCAGTCTTAGCAAATACAAAAAAAATAGAGATTCTACCCTGCATCTTATCTGATCACAATGGAATAAAATTACAAACAAATGACAGATTGAAAAACAGAAACTACTCCATCACCTGGAAACTAAATAATATGCTATTGAACGATGCATGGATAACAGAAGACATCAAGGAAGAGATTAAAAAAAATTCTCAGAGGCAAATGAAAACTCTGATACAACATATCAAAATCTCTGGGATGCCATGAAGGCAGTGCTAAGAGGAAAGTTCATAGCACTAAACTCATTCATTAGAAGAAATAAAGGTCAACAAATAAATGAATTGACTCTTCGTCTCAAAGCCTTAGAAAAAGAAGAACAAATTAACACCAAAAGAAGTAGAAGACAGGAAATAATCAAAATTAGGGCTGAAATCAATGAAATTGAAACAAAAGAAACAATTCAAAAAATTGACAAAATGAAAAGCTGGTTCTTTGAAAAAATAAACAAAATTGACAAACCCTTAGCCACCCTAACGAAAAGGAGGATGGAGAAAACCCATATTTACTAAAAGCCGTGATGAAAAAGGAAATATCATGACAGACACTACTGAAATACAGAGGATAATTAGAAACTATTTTGAAAATTTATACTCCAGTAAAATAGAAAACCTTGAAGACACCGACAAATTTCTAGAGGCATATGACCTACCCAAACTGAACCAAGAGACATACACAACTTAAACAGATCAATTTCAAGCAAGGAAATAGACGAGGCCATCGAGAGCCTTCCAACCAAGAAAAGCCCAGGTCCAGATGGATTCTCAACTGAGTTCTACAAGACTTTCAAAGAAGAATTAATACCAATTCTCAAACTATTTCATGAAATAGAAAAGGAGGGAACCCTTCCAAACTCATTCCATGAGGCAAGTATCACTCTGATTCCAAAACCAGACAGAGACACATCAAAGAAAACTTCAGACCAATATCCCTGATGAACATAGGTGCAAAAATTCTCAATAAAATTCTGGTAAATCGCATACAAAAACATATCCAAAAAATAGTGCACCATGATCAAGTGGGGTTCATTCCAGGGATGCAAGGTTGGAATTAACGTAATACATCACATCAATAGACTTAAAGATAAGAATCATATGATCTTATCAATCAATGCAGAGAAGGCATTTGACAAAATACAACACCTTTTATGCTCAAAACACTAGAAAAACTTGGGATAGTAGGAACATACCTCAACTTTGTAAAAGCTATCTATGTATGCTAAAGCCAAGGCCAACATCATCCTAAATGGAGAAAAATTGGAATCATTCCCTCTGAAAACGGGACCTAAACAGGGATGCCCTCTCTCACCACTGCTATTCAACAGAGTCCTTGAAACACTAGCCAGAGCAATTAGACGAAAGAAATTAAAGGGATACAAATCGGAAAAGAAGAACTCAAACTATCATTATTTGCAGACGACATGATTCTATACTTAGAGGATCCAAAAAATTCTATCAGAAAACTTTTAGAATTAATAAATTATTTCAGCAAAGTAGCGGGATATAAAATCAACACCCACAAATCAATTGCATTTCTATACATCAGTGATAAACCCTCTGAAAGAGAAATTAAGAAAACTATCCCATTCACAATAGCCTCAAAAAAAATAAAATACTTGGGAATCAATTTAACAAAAGAGGTAAAAGACCTCTACAATGCAAACTACAAGACACTGAAGAAAGAAACAGAAGAAGATCTTAGAAGATGGAATAATCTGCCATGCTCCTGGATAGGCAGAATCAATATCATCAAAAATGGCCATACTTCCCAAAGCGCTATATAGATTCAATGCAATCCCAATTAAAATCCCAACATTATTCCTTATAGAAATAGAAAAGGCAATCATGAAATTCATTTGGAAGAATAAGAGACCCAGAATAGCAATCCTTAGCAAGAAGAGTGAAGCAGGAGGCATCACAATACCAGACCTCAAATTATACTACAAAGCTATAGTAACAAAAACAGCATGGTACTAGCACCAAAACAGACATGTAGACCAATGGTATAGAATAGAAGACACAGAGATGAACCCACTTACATACAGTTACCTTATACTAGATAAAGGAGCCAAACACGTACACTGGAGAAAAGATAGCCTGTTCAACAAATGGTGCTGGGAAAACTGGAAATCCATATGCAGCAAAATGAAACTAAACCCCTCTCTCACCATGCACAAAATTCAACTCAAAGTAGATCAAGGACCTGGGAATAAGACCAGAGACCCAATGCCTAACAGAAGAAAAAATAGGCCCAAATCTTCATCATGTCAGATTAGGACCATACTTCCTTAACAAGACTCCTATAGCACAAGAAGTAAAATCAAGAATCAACAAATGGGATGGATTCAAATTAAAAAGCTTCTTCTCAGCAAAAGAAATAATCAATGAAGTAAACAGAGAGCTGACATTCTGGGAACAAATCTTTGCCACACACACATCTGATAGAGCACTAATCTCCAGGATATATAAAGAACTCAAAAAACTTATCACCAAAAAAACTAACAACCCAATCCCTAAATGGGCCAAAGAGCTGAACACAAACTTCACAGAAGAAGATATACAATCCATCAACAGACATATGAAAAAAATGTTCAACATCTCTAGCAATCAGAGAAATGCAAATCAAAACTACCCTAAGATTTCATCTCACACCAGTCAGAATGGCAATTATCAAGAATACAAACAACATTAAGTGTTGGCGAGGTTGTGGGGAAAAAGGCACGCTCTTACATTGCTGGTGGAACTGCAAATTGGTACAACCAATCTGGAAAGCAGTATAGAGATTCCTTAGAAAACTTGGAATGGAACCACCATTTAAGCCTGCTGACCCACTCCTCGGTTTATACCCAGAAGACTTAAAAATAGCATACTACAGTGATGCAGCCATTTCAATGTTTATAGCAGCTCAATTCACAATAGCTAAACTGTGGAACCAACCTAGATGCCCTTTGATAGATGACTGGATAAAGAAACTGTGGTATATATACATAATGGAATATTACTCAGCAATAAAAGAGAATAAAATTATGGCATTTGGAGGTAAATGGATGGAGTTGGAGAACAGCATGCTAAGTGAAGTAAGCCAATCTCAGAAAACCAACTGCCGAATGTACTTGTTGATAAGTGGATGCTGATCCATAATGTAGGGAAGGACATGGGAACAATGGCGGAACTCTGTTCACAGAGGTGTAAGGGGAGAAGGCATGGGGACCATGGGCACAGTGGAATATGATGGTCCACATAGCCCTAATTTTATGTACGACTGTATGTACGTTGTGATTCTATATCACTTACAATCAGAGAATTGTTATCCTCTATGTACAATGAATCAAATTGCACTCTTATCATGTAAGCCTAAATAGAATAAATTAAATATGAAAAAAAAAAGATAAATCTGTCATGTAATAAGTAACACAGTATATGCTATCCATGAATAAGAACTTGAGAGACCAAACTCACCTATCCAGTGCCTGTCGAGCCAACTGTTTCAATTTATTTTGCAAGGTTTTATCAGCAGTTTCATAAGACTTAAGAGAAAAAAAGAAACATTTTAAAGCATAATTATTTCTAATTAATTCACATTTCTATGCAAAAAAATTGTAATACACATTACAGTTCTTGAAATTGATAAGAAGAAAATGACATTTTAGTTTTATCTTTTTTTTTTTTTTTTTGGTGATGCTGGGGCTTGAACCCAGGGCCTTCTGCATGCAAGGCAAGCACTCTACCAACTGAGCTATATCCCCAGCCTTAGTTTTATCTTTAAAGGCTATGATTTTAAAGTATTGAAAACTTGTCACTGAAGTGAACTTAAAAACTACTAAATGTGGACAAGTGCTAAATAGACCACAATTGTACAACCATGGTGCCATGGAAGGCTGAGTGGCAGGAACCTCAGAAGAACACTTACCTATGGTCTCAAATACATACAGAAATCAGGCTAGATGGTTTCTCTGAACACTACCAAAAAGCTGGCACCATGTAAGACACTGAAAATACCCGTCTTTACCACTTTACCTCTTCCTTCCAAATGCACTGCTCTCTTAAGCACATGCCCCCTGAAGCAGACACCCAACCAAGGCTTTCCAGGGAATAATAAAAGACACCCAGCACATATATTTGACATTGAAAATTAGTAAAATGCTCCCAAACCACTACCTTATTTTTCACTGCATAAAACTGAAAAAAAATAGAGACGTTTATTCCAAATCATAGATGTCATGCATTCTTCCTATAGTAAGTTAACTAACTACAAAAGTACAAGAGTATGAACATTTTTAAAAAAATAGTACCTGTAATTTAAAAAGCAATTGCCTAGTGACTCAATCTTAATAGTAACAAAATTTTAACAAGCTGTATAAAAAACCTATTACTTTCTACTCTTCATCATCTCTTAGAGGACTAATGTAGTTACATTTATAACGACAGAATAATTCTTTTCTTTTTCTTTGAGGAATTAACTATAACTCATTAGTAAAGGAATAAATTTCTTTCCTTTTTGGGGGGAGGGTACTGCAATTGAACTCAGGGTGCTTTACCACTGAGCTACATCCCCAACCCTTTTGAATTTTTATTTTAAGATGGGGTGTTGTTAAGTTGCTTAGGGCCTCACTAAGTCGCTGAGGCTGACATGGAACTTGGGATCTTCCTGCCCCAGCCTCCCAAGTCTTGGGAATTACAGGTGCATGCCACCAAACCCCTTTTTATTTTTTCTTTTGAGACAGGGTCTTCCGAAGTTGCTGAGGCTGGCTTCTAACTTGTGATCCTCCAGCTTCACCTTCCTGAGTGGCTGGGATTACAGGTATGTATCACCATGCCCAGCAATAAAGGAAAAAATTTCTGAACATAATTCTATCAAGTTTAACTTGAAAGTATACATACGGTTTTCAGACAGAGATCCACAGCTTCTGTATACAATTCTATAGCATCTTCAACATTGCCCTTCTCATCTTCATCAAAAGCTTGTGTAACAAGGAAATGGGCACGCTCTAGGTCCAACTGATGTTTTGATTTCAAAGGATCAGCACTTTTTGACTGAACTAGGATGGGGAGGTGGGGAGACATGTAAATAAGAATATTACTTAAATATAGCCAGAGAATAAAATACCATTTTAATTCATTTGACATTCTTTTTTTTTTTTTAAATATTTTATTAGTTGTTGATGGACACAATGTCTTCATTTTATTGCTTTGTATGTGGTGCTGAGGATCGAACCCAGGGCCTCACGCATGCGAGGCAAGCGCTCTACCGCTGAGCTACAATCCCAGCCCCTCATTTGACATTCTTTACCAAACTCTATACCCTTTCATTTAAAAAGTTTAACAAGATTTTTTTTTTTATCCTTAAAAAAATACTAATCCCCCTTCCCTTTTTTTTGGTACCAGTGATTTAACTCAGGGGCACTTATAATACCACTGAGCTACATTCCCCATCCCTTTTTATTTTTATTTTTTGAGACAGGGCCTTGCTAAGTTGCTAAGGCTGGCCTGGAACTTGCAACCCCCTTATCTCAGCCTCCCAAACTGCTGGGATTACTGGACTTTCTCTTTTTAATCTTTTTTGGGGGGGGGGCTACCGGGGACTGAATTCAGGGGCACTTGACCACTGAGCCACAACTCAGTGACAGGGTCTCACCGAGTTGCTTAGCACCTCGCTTTTGCTGAGGCTGGCTTTGAACTCATGATTCTCTTGCCTCAGCCTCCCAAGCCACTGGGATTACCGCATATGCCACTGTGTCCAGCTCTTTTTTTAATTTTAAGGCAAAACAAAACAAACCATTGTGAGGGCAGGGGAGGGGGGATGTAACTGTTTGATCCATCACATGATAGACACCAAAGACCAGAAAAATTTTAAAACATTTTATCCAAAAAAACCTGTTTTCCCTGAATTTATCTTCCTACCAGCACTCCATCTAAAATATGAAAAAAGTCTTCCTCACATTCCCCTCCCACCCTAAAAACAAAACAAAAACCTGGAAAATCTTAAGAAACTCCATTATATTTTAAGGCAATTAAAAATTTTTTTTCCGTACAGATGATAATTGTGTAATAAAATATGCTAGGCCCTAATGATAAAGTTCCTGCTTTTCTTATTCATTTGGGTCCAGAATAAACTACCATATATCTTTATTACTTTTTGAAATAATTATACCCATTTTTTCTTAATTTATTTATTTTTGCAGTACTGGTAATTCAACCTGAGGCCTTGTACATGCAAGGCAAGTAAGTGCTCTGCTATTGAGTTACATCCCCAGCCCCTTTCAATTTGTTTTGTTTTAGTGCTTATTGTTTATTATTCTTATTTTTAGTGCATCGTGGTAACAGTAGGGTTCATTCTGACATATTCATAAATGCATGTTACAGTTTTTTCCATTTCAATCCCCAATATCATCCCCTTCCAGTTGTTTTTAATGTAAAGATATGTTTTTATAAGAGATTTGTAACCAGGATAAATAAAGATCTGTTACAACAAAAAAACAACCCAACTAAAGAGTGGACGAAATATCTCAACAGATGAAGTATCTTCAAAGACGACATTCAAATAACTGGTGGCACGTGAGATGTTTAACATCATCAGCCATCAAACAAATGCAAATCAAAACCACAATGAGATGCTACTTTATACTCATCAGCATGGCTGAAATAAAAAAGGCAATAACAACTGTTGCTGAGGACGTGAAGGAACCAGAATCCTTCTTTGTTCCTGGTAGACTTGTAAAATAGTTAGCAGCTTTGGAAAACAACGTGGCAGTTAATCTTATAGTAATCCTATTACTCGGCAATTTCATTCTTCTGTATTTATCCGAGAGAACTGAAAGCAGCACATTTCCACACAAAAACTTGTACACAAATGATTATGACAGCATTATTCATGATAGCCAAAAGGTGGGGGGAAAATCCAAATACCTATCAATTGATGAATGGATAAACAAAATGTAATAAATTGATACAATGAAATATTATTCAGCCATAAAAAGGAATGAAGGACTGACACATCCTACAACATTGATAAACCTTACAAACATTAAACTCAGTGAAAGCAGCCAGACAACAAAGAGGATTAATGATTCCATATTGGATGAATCCACTTACATGAAATATCCAGAACAAGCAAACCTCGAAAGACGGGAAGTAGATTAATGGTTGCTAGGGGTAAAGGATTGGAGAAATGGAGAGTAACTGTAAAGGATAATGGGTTCCTTTTAAGGTTACAGAAATGTTCTAAAATTAAATAGTGGTGATGCTTAAACAATTCTGGAAATACACTAAAAATCAATGGATTTTACAATTTAAAGATGAATTTTATGGTATGTGAATTATATCTCAATAAACCCATTATGTTTTTTTTTAAGTTTTTAATATTTTCTTAGTTTTTTGTTTTGTTTTGCTTGGTTTGGCATGGGGGATTGAAGCCAGGGGTGCTTTACCATGAAGTTAAATCCCAAGTCCCCTTTTATTTATGATTTTGAGATAGGGTCTCACTAAATTGCTTAGCGAGAACAGTGAGGTTGGCCTTGAATTTGTGATCCTCCTGCCTCAGCCTCCTGACTCCCTGGGATTAGAGGTATGTGCATTGCACCCGGCTTTGTTAGTTTCTTAGGGTATGTGCTGATGTTTTTAAAACTTTAACCTTCATTAATATCTGACCTATGTGCTAATCCTATTCACAAAATGAAGATACCAAAGCTCAAAAGTATTAAACTAAAAAGCCCAATAAATCTCAGCCTTGGCATTATTGACATTTTGAGCTGGATAATTCATTGTTGTGAAGAAATGCCCTGTGTATTGTTGAACTTTTAACAATATCCCATGTCTCTACCTAATTAGAAGCCAGTAGCACAACCATCATCTGATTTTTCCTTTCTAGAGTAGTCTTCTTTATCATTTAGTATATACGTTTCTGAAAGGGAATTCCATTATAATGCAATGTGTATACATTTATCTCTCCACATCTGATTAAGGGCTTCCTGAGGGGTCATCTACCACCCAGTACTTACCATACAGCCCAAACATTCACTTGATAAATGGTTGTTGAAATAAGGAAAATATCTATGGAAAAAATAGGAGATCATGGAAGTAGGCATGAAAGACTGATTTCTCAACTTTAAAGGTTAATTTTATTTGAACACAGTGTATGAAATAAGGTGTGCTATTCATGAAACACAGCAATTATATCAAGAATTTCACTTTTGGTTCAGAAAATGAAATTACTCTGAATCATACAGAATTATTATTATTATTGTTATTTCTGAAGTGTTGGGGATGGACCCACATCCTTGCACATCCTAGGCAAGATTTCTACCACTGGACTATGCCCTCAATCCACATAAAGTATTCTGAATACATGAATCAATATAAGTTTGTATCAAGTGAAGCCTGATACATAGGCAATCCACTTTTCAATACACTCAATTTCTGGGCACTGTCTTAAAGTAATCTATAATAAGGGTTGTAATGAAATCAAAATTAGATCAAATCTACTTTATCCTAACTATATGCTTATAACTGCTCATTCTATTCTGAATGAGTGGCAGAAAGTAGTATAAAGTCTATCACAGTAAAGATTTCTCTGCCTGTGGATTTATTATTCAACAACAGAAAAAAGAATTTAAAATTTTCCCTACAGAGGTGAATGCATTCTAAAACAAAAAGTCAAAAAGCAAGTATTTTCTTTTCCACTCATGTGAACAGCAGATTTTGACAGGAACCAACCCCTTATCTCTAACAAAACCATAGTCATTAAGTCTACATGTACTTCTATCAGAGCACTGCCATGCTGTTTACAAAAATAAATAAAAGCTATTATGGTTTGGATAGGAAGTATCCCCCAAACCTCCTGTGTTAACACAGACATATTCCCAGGCAAAATGATTAGATTATAAGATCTGTAACCTGATTGGTCCATTCTAGTTTGAATGGATGGCCTGGGTGGTAACTGTAGTTAGGTGGGACATGGATGGAGGTGGTCATGGGGAACATGTCCTGGAAGGGTTCATTTTCCTAGCAGCTCCTTACCCCTTCCCTCTCTCTCTGCTTCCTGGCTGCCACGAATGGAGCAGTGCTCTCTCACCATACCTTTCAGCCATGATGTTCTGTCTTACCTTGCTCCCATAGCAATGGACTGGGATGACCATGAACTAAACCTCTGGAACTGTGAGTCAAAATAAACTTTCCCTCCTTTAAATTGTTCTTGTAAAGTATTTTGGCCACAGCAACAAAAAGCTGACTAACACATGAATTATTCTAGATCTCTACTTATATGTCATTTTTCCAAGATATGATTTTTAAAAAAAAAATTCTGCCAAGGTTTGGAGGTAGAAGACAACGACAGACTATATCTATTGCTAAAATCTTGAAACACTAAAGATTAGTCACTTAATTTCAATAGCAAAAGAGGGCATATGTCAGATATTTAAAAAGCAAATTCCAACAGGATACCATCCTAACTTAGCCAATAACAAATTGTTTGAACACAGACAATTCACTATCTCTGTACCTCTATAAAGTTAGAAAATTGGAGTTTATCTCTAAGGTTTCTCTTATAGATCTATCATTTATTTGCATATTATGATTTTTCAAGAGGAATGAACAGAAAGAGTGTGATGACCAAGATCCATAGATAAAGAACACAAGAGAAACAAAGGAAGAATAGATATAATGGGAGAGAAGGAAAAAAAAAATAGTGACAAGTTTAGTAGTCTTTTACTAACCTGCTGAATGTAGAGCCTGAACTCTTTCCAGATACTCATTTATCTTCTCTTGAATACGTTCCAGGCTTGATCCTGCCATCTCGGCATAAATTAAGGCTTGTGCAGCTTCCTAAAAATCAAAAAATAATTCAAAGGAATCTAACAGAATTTGAATGTTTATCATTACCTTCTTTTTTTTTTTTTAATTTTTTTAGTTGTAGATGGACGCAATTTCTTTCTTTATTTATTTTTTATATGGTGCTGAGGATCGAACCCAGTGACTCCCGCATGCGAGGCAAGCGCTCTTCCACTGAGCCACAGTTCCCAGCCCTTATCATTACCTTCTAATTCATTATTGATTTCCATGAATGATAATACAAGAACATCTTTAAGACACTTTTTTTTCCATAAAATAAGTTACACAATCCTCTGATAACTTTTCTACCATTTTCAGTTTCATACACTGTTAAAATTGAAGGGCAGGGGACAACTGGGGATTGAACTCAGGGGCACTCAACCACTGTGCCACATCCCCAGCCCTATTTTGTATTTTTATTTAGAGAGAAGCTCTCACTGAGTTGCTTAGCATCTCATGGTTGCTGAGGCTGGCTTTGAACTTGGATCTTCCTGCCTCAGCCTCCCAAGCCACTGGGATTACTGGGGTGCACTACCACACCCAGCTGAACTGTTAAAAATTTAAGAACTCAAATTATGAGGGATTTACTACAAACATTTTTTTAGAATAGTTATGGTTCACATGTTTTATGTTTTCCTTATGCATAGATTATATTTAAAATTATATACCTTGAAAAGGTATACTAAACCTTAAAAGCATTAAACCAAGGGTTGAGGATATACCTTTGGCAGAATCCTTGCCTAGCATGTGTGAGGCCCCAGGTTCACCACCAAAGACAAAAACAAGAGCATCAGAACAATAACCACCAAAATAAAATTAAATATCAAGAAAAGAATTGCAAAGTTAAATATGTCAGAACAAAATATTTTTCTCCACAGAAAATACTGTCAAAGGGTGATACACATTAAAGCAGATTTCACTAATATGAAATAAACTCTTAGTTAAGAAAACCTCAATTCTTCTTCCAGTTATTTTATAACCTTCACAGCCAACTATGCTATAGGGTTGTGAGGAAGAGTTTCCATTCTCCCCACCAGTGTCCCAGGAAGGTTACCAATGCTACCACCTAGAAAGAGCACACAGATTTCTCTAAGATACAGCACCTTCTCTGCAGTAACCCAAGCATGTACTACATACACTTCATCAGGCCTCATGCCTGCTCCCCAAGAAGCCATGTACAGAGCATCGTGTATTTAATCCTGTTATTTGAGGAGGAATTGTTTCTCTGAACCCAATGAAATCAATGAGAAAAGTTTGACCCCATTGGAAATTCAACCTAAAGGCTGTGGGGTAGAAATGGTAGGACTTCTTCAGATTCCATAACTTACATATTTTGGTGAGGGGGGGGACTTTAAATTTTTACATGCAAATATTAAATATTGTATCTTATAAACCATTATTATCTAAATACAAATTAAACCTAACTTCAATAAACTTAATGTCTTATCTATAAATTCTGTATTATATAATATATATTACACCTTCAGTTGTCTTGCATGTAAACATTGATTTTTCAAATAATTACTTTCCTTTTAAAAAGTCAAATTTTAGGCCTAGTGCAGTGGCGCACAACTATAATCTCAACAACTTTGGAGATGGAAGCAGAAGGATCATAAGTTCAAAGTCCGCCTTAGCAACTTAATGAGGCCCTAAGCAACTTAGAAGAGACCCTGTCTCAAAATAAATAGAACGTGCTGGGGATGTGACTCAGTGGATAATTGCCCCTGGATTCAATCCTTGGTACAAAAAAAAATTTTTTTAATTGTTCTTATCAATCTCATTTTACTCATTTCGTTTATATTCAAAAGTGACTAAGAACTTGCTTAAAGAACATCATTGGGGTGGGGGGAGACTAAACCGATCAAGTCTACATAAACAGTTTCTGAATGCACAACTGTTTTTTTTACTTTCTTAAGGATGAAATATTCTGGGCTGGGATTGTGGCTCAGCGGTGGAGCGCTTGCCTTGCATGCGTGGGGCCCTGGGTTCGATCCTCAGCACCACATACAAAGCAATAAAATAGAGACTTTGTGTCCATCTACAACTAAAAAAATATTTAAAAAAAAAAAAAAAAAAAAGGATGAAATATTCTTCCTAAGTGACCATGTACTAATTCTACAGGAAAACACAAAGCATTGCAGAATTTCTCTTGCTTTAGAAAAAGCTATTTTTATATGGCACTATTTTAACCTATTAATATTTGTCAACGTTATTTCACAAAACTAAAACAGTTTTCTTTTAAAGAAACAGCACCAGATGATACTGTCAGAAGTCCAAAACGAATGGATCAGAAACACATCAAAAATCCCTAAATATAAAAATTATAAAAGGAAGGCAATAAAATATTAGAAGCAAACCATGCTTTACTGATACCACATATGCTTACAAGAAAAAGACTACTGTATTATCAAAATCTGACATCTCTCCAGAAGGGATGATAATATCATGAGAATAGGGACAGCTATGTTCCTCATGCAGCGAGGGCTGAAAGAATGTTTGCAAATCCTCAGGACTGGAGAGCAGAGAATGGACCACAGAAGCTCATAACCTTTAATTTAGCAATTCATCCAAAAGAAATATTGAGTAAATGTGCAAAGCCGTAGTTACAAGGATATTAACTGCACCACTACTTAAGATGCTGAAATATCAGAAGGAAACTAAATGCCCAATAGATTGTAAATAAATTATGGTACATGCACATATGAAATACCATACAGCTCTTTCTAAAATATTATAACTAAGTGATTTGGGGAAACATTCTAATGAGAAGGGGTTTAAAAAATAGCATAATGAAGCTGGAGATGCAGTTTTAATGATAGAGCATTTGCCTAGCACGTGAGAGGCCTTGGATTCAAGCCCCAGCACCGCAAAAAAAAAAAAAAAAAAAGTAAAATGAGTAGTATGATCCAAGTTTGTAAAAAATTATATATACACATATATGCATAGAAAAACTACAAGGATGCACATCAAGTACTAAAATAAAAGATGGGTTTATTCTTTTTTACCTATTTTCTTCAACGATCATGCATTATTTTTGTATATATCATAAACTCACAAACTACTTCCCGCCGGCCATTAATCAAAGCCAAGGGATGGCAAGAATCAGCCACTGACTCCCATCCCTAACTACTCCTGGCATAACATCTCAATGGTAGGCATCTGCCAGCTAAGACTGTAGACAGAGAAGCGCTCGCTCCTACGCGGCGACTCAGGCTCCTTAGGAGGCCAGACTAGGTGGGCGTGGTAAAAGCAAAGCCAGGGGGCCCGGCCGCGTCCGCACCTGGACCCCGCCCCTCGTCCTCAAGCTCCGACGGACCCCGACTCCAGAGACCGCCCAAGCAGAGTGCTCGGCCTTACCTTATAGTAAAACACCGCCTCCGAGTAGCGGCCTTCGTGGTCGCGCTGCACCGCCAGCCGAGCGAACTGCACGGCGTCCCGCTCCAGCGCCGTCGCGTCCATGGCGCCGAGGACCCGCTCCTGAGGAGGGAGCCGGGCCCTAACGCAGGACGACTCTCTGGTGGCCGCGGGGAGCCGTGGCAAGGACGCCCGAACGACACGGAAGGAGCTCGAGAGTTTACTTTCGGCGGTGAAGGAAAGCAAGCCGGCCTTCTCCGCTCGGGCCCGCTGTAAAGCTGCGCCTCCTAGGCGCAGACCGGGGCTAGCAGCCCTCCGGGCAGCCTCTCTTCGCGTCCCTAGCCCCGCCCACCCGCCGCAACGCGCAGGCGCAGCCCAACACTCTGGAGTATCTCCGGAGCTGGCGCTGCCGGGATCAATATCACCGGAATGCGCGGGCGGTGGGTGGAGCCAGATCCTTGGCGGGGAGGTGGCCTGTCGCTGCGCACGTGACTACAGAGTCGCCCAAGGATTGGGCGAACGTAGGCAGGTGTCACGTCCGAGCTGTGGGCGTCTTCGCCGTGTGCGTAGAGTAGGCAGTGAGGGTGCAGGCTGTTGCTGTTGACATTGGGCAGGGAAGGAGCATGCGCCTTACGGATCCTTTAAGTGTAAAGCGTAGGCATAAAGAGCCTATAAAGAGCACCTCCTCACATCTGCAAGACTAGACTAAAAACAAGTTAAGAACGTAAAGCGAGGATTTAAGGTTCTTTTGAGTTGTACGGATAACATTTTTTCCACAAAGTCAATCATTAATAGCCCATAGGGTACACCTATGTATGGTATTTGAATTGTGAACAAACCAGATGGTGTATTTTCCTTTTTAAAAAATTATTACTCAGATTTTCCCAGATTTATTTTCCTCAATTGTGGGGTTTTGTTGTTGTTTGGTTTTTGCAGTGCTGGGGACATATACCTAACCTTAGCTTAATGTTGCAGTAATAATTAGGTGATTATTTGATTAATGTGTTCTCTTCCTTAAAAACCTGAATTCAGGGATGGGGTTGTAACTCAGTGGTAGAGCACTTGCCTCAGGGGTTGAAGTTCAGTGGTCGAGTGCTTGCCTCACACGTTTGTGGCACTGGGTTCGGTTTTCAGCACCACATATAAATAAATGAATAAAATAGAGGTCCATCAACAACTAAAATTTTTTTTAAAAAAAACTGAATTCAATAAAAATGAACTTTGATGAAACTAAAAATTCATGCTGAGTCAAAGAAGCAAGCCTTGACAAGATTATATACTGTGTGATTCCATTTATAAAAAAAAACAGTAAAAAAGACTAAGGTTAGAAGATTAATATTTGAGAAGGGATACAAAGAAATGTTTTATATCTTGATGTTAGTGTCAAAATGTATGCATTTGGGGCTGAGGCTGTAGCTCAGTGGCAGAGTGCTTGCCTAGCATGTGTGAGGCACTGGGTTTGACCCTTAGCACCGCATAAAAATAAAGGCATGCTGTCCATACACAACTACCAAAAAAAATTTTTTAAATGTATGCATTTGTCAAAACTTATCAAACTATGTTTTAAATGTGAGGTTTGTTTATAAAATATAATTTACATACATATATACACACATATGGCAAGTAATAAAATGTTACTATCTAAAAAGTTGGCATTTCAAGTCAGGATTATTGATAGGCATAGATTTTGTTTTGTTACATTTTTTTCTGTATTTTCTAAATTTTCTATGATGAACTTGTATAACAGGAAAAACATTATTTTAAAAGACATAGGAAAAGATTTTTAAAAAAAAATACCATAAAGACAAAGTCCAAAATGCTTACACAACTCATTCCCTCTTCATTGTCAAAAGAAAGGAGGCTGGTGTTTTTGATTTGCTTTTATGAGTTCTTTTTAAGAAATTTAAGTAAATAAGTCCTGCTTATTTACTTTGAAGAAATGACTTTCTTCATTTGTCATCTTTTTTGAGCTTGCTGTTAAACCTGAATATTTTTCATCTGAGGGACGCTTGACTGGTTTTCAATACATGATTCTTCCATCAGCTGGAGCTGATTCCTCTGTTTTTGCAGCCTTTATTTCTGCTTTAATTTTCATGACTTCTTCAGCTGACAGGTCTCCATTTTTTAAAACCACCACTTGGAGCTATTCATCTTCTTTATCACTGTGTTCAGCATCTCCATCTGGGAACTGAGGCTGGATTCTCTTGGTGGGCTCTTCCCTGTACTGGGAAGGCAGGTTAAGAGAGCTTCATGTATGACACCTGGTTCTGCTCGCTCATGGCAGATCTGGGTAAAACCCGTTTTCCCTTGCAGTACCCAGAGATGATGGCGCTCACTGGTGACCTAAATGTGAGTTTTTAATTTTTGTTCGCCGGGCGCGGTGGCTCAAGCCTGTAATCCCAGCACTTAGGGAGGCTGAGACAGGAGAATCGCAGTTCAAAGCCAGCCTCAGCAAGGGCAAGGCGCTAAGCAACTCAATGAGACCCTGTCTCTACATAAAACACAAAATAGGGCTGGGGATGTGGCTCAGTGGTCGAGTGCCCCTGAGTTCAGTCTCGGGTACCAAAAAAAAAAAAAAAATCATTTAATTTTTGTTCATTATACCTCAATAAAAAATTTAAGTCATTTGGCTTGCATTTAAATGGGATTCTCATTTCTTAATTTGTTTCACTTAGCTTTTTTGCTGTTGTGACTAAAGGACCCAATCAGAACAATTGTAGAAGAGGAAAAGTTTATTTGGGGGCTCACGGTTTCAGAGGTCTTAGTCCATAGAAGATTGGCTCCATTCCTTGGGGCTCCAGGTGAGGCAGAAAATTATGGTGGAAGAATGTGAAGAGAAGCAGCTCACACCATGATCAGAAGGCAGAGGGAACACATCACTCACTAGATACAAATATATACATACCCCCAAAGCCATGCCCCCAATGCCCCACCCCTCCAGCCACACTCCACCTGCCTTCAGTTACCAGGCAGTTGATCCCATCATGTGATTAACTCACTGATTGGGCTAAGGCTTTCATTACCCAATCATTTCTTCTCTGGACCTTCTTGCATTTTCACACATGAGCTTTTAGGGGACACCTCGCATCCAAACCATAACACTGTCTGTTCACATTTAGTGAAGCTAATAAGAACAAAAACAAGAACTGTCTCATCAAGCTATTGTAAAGAACACCGGTAAAGAATCTGACTCTGCACCTGGCACTAAGATGATGGTTCTCAGCGTTAGCTACTACAGTTTTATAACTGAAGCAGGGATGGTTTTTGTCTTTGCCAGTTTGACCCCAACATTGAGAACAAGCCTTGGTCCAGAGCAGGTATTGCACATATTTGTAAATGTTGAAATAGTAAACTCCCCTTCTCCCATATACTTAGACCTTGCCTGTCTGGGTTCTGAAGAATGATAGCTAAATTCCCAGGCACAAAGTAAAAGGCCCTTCAGTACATGAGCTCAGGCCATTTTCCCAGTGTTTCCTTCGCTGCCTTGAACAAACTCACCCCCAAGCTATGAATGCAGTTTTACTCATAACTGGACTGCAGTGTTTAATGTTCCTCTTTGCTTGTAGAATTCCTAGTCCATCACCAAACAGGCCTTTTACAGCACTCCCTGGCAGTTGTGACCCTTTCTTATACTTTTTAATATATTCCCTATAAAAACTTTGATACTTATTTCTAATTCAATGAACACTGAACACCTACTTAGTACCAGGCACAGAATTCATCATGCAGCATGAGAGCCCTTTCCCAAGTAGAGTTGAGACAGACTTGGAGAGAGGAGACCTTGACCAGCACATAACATCCCTGTTCAGGAAGCTCTTGCTGTTGATCACTGAATTCCTTGGCCTTTTCTACAAATGGCTTTATAGTCTGGAGGGCAAATCATAATTTTGAAATTCAAGCTCACAGAAAACCTATGTTTAATTACATAATCTACTAATATTATTTGATCTGTATATATTGGGATATGTACACTGTGTAAAATTCCACTGCGGATGGGAAAATATTGTCATCATCGTCATCATCATCATCAGTATTTTAAAGTTGCCAACCAAATGACAGTAATTTATTACTTCACTCAATGAATATTAAAAATTCTTTTGGTTAGGCACTAGGGGTTAAAACAAAGTTACCCAAACAGCTCACAATTGCTATTGGTTCGCGGTAGTGGTCATCTCTTAAGGGGGAGTGGGACAATTCATATATTTAGTACCAGACATGGATCAGTCAACAGGTAGAATCCCCATGGGATCATGGCTAAGAGAAGAAAGTCAGGGCTGGGAGGGCCACAGGAGCAGCAGCTAAATCAGGTGCCTACCACAGTATCCCAAGGAGAAGGAATGCCTCAGTGAAGTCCAAAGACAGAATAAGAGCAAAGCAGGAGAGGGAGAGAGGGGAGTTTCAGGCTTAGCTAGTGGCGGGGTGCTAGCTTAGGATGTGGGAAGATTTGGATTCCCAGGGTATGGCTGTGGGGAAAAATGGGAAATAAAACTTTCTAACAGTGGTTTTCACACTTCATCTGCTTCAGAATCACCTGGGGCCTATTCACAGAGATTGCTGGGTTCTACCCCAGAGTTTCTGTAGGTCAGTGTGGAAATCTTCATTTCTTTCTTTTTTTTTTTTTTTTAAATATTTTGTTGTAGATGAACACAATATCTTTATTTATTTTATGTGGTGCTGAGGATCGAACCCAGTGCCTCACGTATGCGAGGCAAGCGCTCAACCGCTGAGCCACAGCCTCAGCCCTGGAAATCTTCATTTCTGACAGGTTCTGACAGGCGATGCTGAGGCTGCTTGTATAGAAACTGCATTTTGAGAACTCCTGCTCTAGAATTAAGAAGGAGGCATGGGCGGGATGCAATGGTGCACACCTGTGATCCAGCTCTCTAGAGGCTGAGACAGAAGGATCACAAGTTCAATTTAGCGAGGCTTTAAGCAATTTAGCGAGACCCTGTCTCAAAATAAAAAATAAAAAAGGGTTAGGGATGTGGCTCAGTGGTTAAATGCCCCTGGGTTCAATCCCTGGAATCAAAAAACAAAACAAAAACAAACAAACAAACAAAAACACACAGTGTGAGACAGGAGAATTGCGAGTTCAAAGCCAGCCTCAGCAATGGCAAGGCGCTAAGCAGCTCAGTGAGACCCTGTCTCCACATAAAACACAAAATAGGGCTGGGGATGTGGCTCGGTGGTCGAGTGCCCCTGAGTTCAATCTCCAGTACCAAAAAACAAAAAAAACAAACACAGTGTTAGGGTATCAGCCAGCCATACACGACACCTCATGCAGCCAGGAGATCCTTTATTCAGGGAGTGAGCGCCCAGGAGGAGGAAGGAGAAAAAAGGGCAGAGGGAACATGGGACAGGGAATTTATAGGGCCGGCTACAAAAACATGGCAAGCTATGGATTGGTCACTTTAAAATCGGCATGGCAGATAAGCGGCAGCAGTCTTCTTTGATGTGCTAGCCTGAGCAGTTAGACTTTGTCTTTTCCGGTGGAAGATTCGGGAGAGGAACCGCCTGGGGCAGGAGCTGCTTTAGGCTTTTAGGGAAGGAGTGCTAAAAACTGTGTACAAAAAGGGCTATTTTTTACCTTCCACACAGGAGGCATGAGAAACCCAAGTCCCATTCCCAGCTTTTTAAAGAAAACAAATTTTTAATTGACATGTAGTAATCATACATACTGATGAGGTACAGTGTGATATCTCTGTGCATGTGTTCAAGGTATATGATCAGATTCGGTAACCAGCACATCTGTCATCTCAGACATTTATTTCTTTGTGATGAGAATATTCAAAATTCTTTCCACCTAACAATACCCTGAACCATAGCTCTATGACTTTGAAATTCCAGCTCTCAGGGAGAAAGTTGATCATGCTAATAACCCCAAAGACAGGAGTGAATTTCTTTCTTTCCCTGTATTCCCATCTCTACTGTACTGTCCCTGGCCTTCAAGCTCCCTTCCTTCCGAATCCCTTCCTTGATGACCTTCCAGATACATGGTGTGTTGCTATTGGTTCTTGGTAGTCGACATCCCTTATGGGAGAGTGGCACAATTCACGTATTTAGTACCAGCCATGCTAGATTTATGCAAAATTTCCCCCACATTTTTCTTTTTTTTTTTTTTTTTTTTAATTTTTTTGTAGATGGACACAATGTCTTTATTTTATTGCTCTGTATGTGGTGCTGAGGATCGAACCCAGGGCCTCACGCATGCGAGGCAAGCGCTCTACCGCTGAGCTACAATCCCAGCCCCCCCACATTTTTCAAAGGTGCATTATAGTTGTACATACTGATGGGATTTGTTGTTACAAATTCATATGTGCACACAATACACAAAATGACAACATACGTAGGCCAGTATCATTCCCCAGCTCTTCCCCCTCCCTCCCCTTCTCTCACTCATAGGTCCCTTTCCTCTACAGATCTCCCTTTTGGATTTATGCAAATTTATGGGATCACACCGCCACCTTGTGTTCCTGTGATGAACTGCAGCTGAATATGGCCTTGCTGAACAGCCAGATGTTACTTCATGTAGGTCACTAATTTATTATTTCAACATTTATTTAAAACACCTATCATGACTGAGGATATAGCTCAGTGATAGAACATGTGCAAGACTTTGGATTCAATCGCCACCACTGCAAATTTTTTTGTTGTTTAAGGAAACCTAAAGCAATGGTTTCCACTACTAAGATTCATGTGCTTGTCTCTGAAGCAAAGGATAAAAATGTGAAGCCGTTGTTGAGTAGGAAGGGAGGGGGTGGGTCAATGTCACCTAAAGGGGCAGTCACTGCTCAATTCTAGGCATTCAAGGGAATGTGGGTCTCATTTATTTTAATCAAGAGAAATTTAAATCTAGGTATAAAAATTCCTCATTTTTATTGAAGTGAAGTCACCCGTGAACCAACATTGCATATTTACAGGCTACGCTGGGCCCACATCCTGTGATTCTGACGCTCTACCTTGTACTTTCATTATTCCTTTACATAATTTTAAAGGTGTCTCGGGAAGGAGAGGAGGGAAATGCGGACACCTGTAGGTGCAATGGTGTGTAAAAACAGCATGGATCTCCTCTCATGGGGCTTCTGACCTAGTTGGGGGACACAGACATCCATTTTTAAAATCCATTAGTGAAGGCATAATTATTTAGGTAGAGTGGTACTCCAAAAATAATCAACTCAGTTTGGTAAGAATTTATGAAAGGGAAACTAACCTTAGTTAGGGGCTCGACAAAGATTCCTCTCAAGGAATTGCTTATGCAGTAGCCTGTGGCCCATGTTATGGTTTTTTAGACACAAAGTTTCCCCCGAAAGCTCGTGTGTGAGACAATACAAAAATTGTCTGAGATGATTAGATTATGAGAGACTTAACCTGATTAGTGGATTAATACACTGATATGGATCAACTGGATGATAATCGTAGGCAGGTCGGGTATGGCTGGAGGAAGTGGGTCACTAGGGGCATGACTTTGAGGTTTATATTTTACTCCTAGTGAGTGAAACCCTCTGCTTCCTCCTGCCATGTCCTGAGGTGTTTTCCTCCTTAAGGTCCTTTGGCCATGATGTTCTGCCTCACCTTAGGTCCTGAACTATAGACCTCTGAACCATGAGCTAGAATAAACTTTTTCTCTTTTTCTCCTCCATAATGTTCTTGTCAGGTCTTTTGTTCACAGCAACAACAACAAAAAAGCTGACTAAAACAGCAGTGTCACTGGAGAAGAGAGAGCACGCAGGGTGAGATGCACAAAGAAGGGCAGGCGGTGGGAGGCAGGAGGACAGGCGCCAGACCATGCCAGGCTTTGTGGGCTATGTTTAGGATTTGGTTTCCTATCTTAACCCTCAGTATACCACTGTAGACCACTAGATCTTATTTTAGCTTCTGAGTTTCTTTACAGAAAAGTTCCAGATATTTGAAAAGATTGATATCTCAATGACTTTTAGTCTGTATTAGAGACCTTCCAAAAAGAAAAAAAATTGTTATTTTTTTAATTAATTAATTAATTAATTTATTTATTTATTTATTTATTTTGTACCAGGGATTGAACCCAGGGGCACTTAACCACTGAGCCACATCCCCAGCCCTTTTTTATATTTCTTTCTTTCTTTCTTTCTTTTTTTTTGGTACTGGAGATTGAACTCAGGGGCACTTGACCACCGAGCCACATCCCCAGCCCTATTTTGTGTTTTATGTAGAGACAGGGTCTCACCGAGTTGCTTAGGGCCTTGCCGTTGCTGAGGCTGGCTTTGAACTCGAGATTCTCCTGTCTCAGCCTCCCTAAGTGCTGGGATTACAGGCGTGAACCACCGCGCCGGCTCCTTTTTTATATTTCATTTAGAGACAGGATCTCTCCAAGTTGCTTAGGGCCTTGCTAAGATTGCTGAGGCTGGCTTTGAGCTCACAATCCTCCCAAGCCGCTGAGATTACTTGTGTGCGCTACCACGCCTAGCCCAAGAGAAAATTTTTTTAAAAAAATTACACTTATTTTAACTAGCAATTACCATATTTTCCTTACTCTCAAACTGACAGAAACCATGAACATAATAATATGGTTGCTTTACTCTTTTGAGGGTGGTTTGTTATATAGTAATAATAATTAAGTCAATATGGACCAAAAAATGAGGCAAAATATGAATAGTCATTGGTCCTAAGTGGATGATACATGGATGTTCATTGTACTATTAATTCAATTTTTATTTGTTATTTTTATAACAATTTGTGGGATAAAAGAACACTGAGTTCTGGCAAAGACACAGAACACACACACAAAACTTTTTCAGGATAACAAGAAAATTCTGGATAAAATTAAGACTTTACTTTTAAGGGGACTTTTGAGAAATGATGGATACAGATGCCAGACTTGATAAAACCACATTTTAGAGAGAAAAGAGTCTTTCTCAGGTGAATCAAGAGCAGTAGTGTTTCCAAAACTCATAAGAGCACCTGTGTAGTTCTGGGTGAATGGAGAGGTGGGCTGCCATTGGCAGAACTTGTTGGGATAAAGAGAAACCAAGTGAGCCCACAGGTATCTTTCAAAAATGAAAGTTAAGGACTGGGGCTGTAGCTCAGTGGTAGAGCGCTTGCCTCACAGGTGTGAGGCACTGGGTTCGATCCTCAGCACCACATAAAAAAATAAAGATATTTGTGTCCATCTACAACTGAAAAAAATTTTTAAAAATGAAGGTTAAGTGCAGAGGCTGAGGCAGGAGAATTGCAAGTTCTAGGCCAGCCTCAGCAAATTAGTGAGTCCCTCAGCCACTTAGCAAGGCCCTGTCTCAAAATAAAAAATTTAAAGAAGGGCTGGAGATGTGACTCAGTGCTAAAGCACCTGAGGTTCAATCCCTGGTACCAAAAGAAAAAATGAAGCTTAAGACTTTTACAAACATACAAAAGTTGAAAGCATTCATCACCAGTAGATCTCTACTGCAAGAAATAGTTAGAAAATACTTTAGGAAAATGGTAGTAGATGGAAATAAAGAGCTACTCCAAGGAATGAGGAATACCAAAAATAATAACCATGTGCCTAAATATGTAAGATTTCATTGTTTTGTTTTTGGTACCGGGGATTAAACTCAGAGGCACTCAACCACTGAGCCACATCCCCAGCCCTATTTTGT
>PVHX01017833.1:10223-38911 GCA_004024805.1 Geosciurus inauris | reverse complement strand
CATATATGAAGACACAAATGATATGACTCTGGTTTGCAACCAGAGGGATGGAAAAATTGAGCTCTATATGTGTACTATGACTTGAAATACAGTTAAATAAATTAATTTATTAATTTTAAAAAAAGACCTGTGACAGTAACATTATTCCAAAAATCTGACAGTAGAGAACTTTAGTTCAAACTTTAAATTAATAATTTAAAAATAGGCCAGAAAAAAAAGAACACCTAAGGCAAAGGGAAATAGAGGAAAAGAAGGAGAACCAAAGTAGAAGAAAAAGAAAAGGAAAAAGAAGTAGGAACTTGAGAATGAAATCCATAAAGAGAAAGAACAAAAAGGAGGGGGAACATGGAGGGGGCACTCAGACACAGAGGCAGCAGAATAAAAGAAAAATGGTGTTGCACAACAGACCTCAAACATCACCACTGAGTCAGTGAATTCCTGTCTAACAGTAGGACCCGTTCCTAGTCACAGCTACCCACCACAGCTGGGATCAGTTCTGAGAACAAGTCAAGGGCTGGCACAGCGTCCAGACCACCAAAGCCATCTTGCTAAAAATCCACAATTGCTCATTTTCTCATTAAATAGTTGAAAACAATCATCATAGTGCACTTTTTTTCTAGAACCCATTAAAGTCTGTTTAAATAACACCATGCAATTACTTATTCACATACAAAGATGGGCAGACACATTGACAAGTGTGAAATTTCTTTAACCAGAGCATTCCTGGTATTTTAATTTAAACATTTTAAAGGGAAAAGTCCTCGAAGGATAAAATACCCACCCTATCTACCTCCTAGGATTATCATGAAGATCAAATGAGATCATAGAGGTGGAACTGCCTCATAAAGTGGCACCCCTATGTTTGGAATCCAGCACAGGGATGCATGCTAGACAGGTGCTCAACAGGTGCTCAACCACTAAGCTACATCCCCAGCCCCATGAAATTTCTTATAAAAGTACAAGATAATGTAACTGGTTCTCCTCCATCAGAAGTCAAGGATCTTAAAGCTTTCTAAAGACAGACGACAGCCATCAGGCTCACCTATAAGCCCCTGTTACTGAAATCTAAAATAGTCTTCACCAGCAACAAATCCAGAACTTTTTCTAGTCATTGGTGTTAGTAGAAGGAGAGAAGTGAAGAAACAGGAGTCGGCACTTCTCTGCAACATCTCTCATTACAGACAGTCGGATATAAGGATCTTATTTTTGTTTCTTACTAAATTCATTCTTCCCTTCTATTTTACACACTTAACTCTTTGACTAAAAAAAAAGAATCATGGATAACAAATTTAAATACACTCACAACACAAAGATGACACACATTTTTTAAATCTATAAATAATTTTGATTCATCCCCAGATAAGGGCTTTACTCATTAAGCTTTTTATAAAATTATCCAACACATATATATGTAATTTCTCTCTTTAAAGATACAATAATCAAGGGTTAGGAGTATAGCTTAGTTACAGAGTGCTTGCCTAGCATGGAAAAGGCTCTGGGTTAGATCCCCAGCACCGGGTGGAGGATGGGGAGCAGAGGGTTGCAATCAAAGCATTTATATCAAAGCGTTCATGTAGCTTTTCCTAACCCCATAGACACAGAATACCTCCTTGCCCTTGTTTTATTTATATATGTATTTTGGTTGATTATATTTCCCTTACCTTCTTTATTTGAGGAGAGCTTCTTGAAGACAGCTCAACATTTAATATATCTTACATAGTACTTAATATATTACAGGAACTCTGTAAATATAAACACGTGCTGGCTATGCCAAATATCTCATTTATTATCCTTTGTGTTTACCCATCATGAACTAATTAATTAACTGAGTCAACCTCATCTTGTAGAAGTGGAGACACCCTGGATATAACAAGAACCAGGCTTCAGAAATTGACCTTGATTCAAATTGTGACTCTTCCACAACTAACTGGATGACTTCAGTCAAGTTAGTAACTTTGGCCTTATTAATTTCCTAATCTTTAAAACAAGGATATTGCTACCTACATACAGGTGTTAAGGTAACTGAGAAATTATGTGACAAGTCTAGAACAGAGATGCTCTGGAATGTTAGTTTCTTTCTTTCCAACAAGAACTCCTCTCCACTGTCCTTACCAGCATTCCCAATACTGGGCTCCACTTCCACAAAGCTTGATCTTTAGAACTATGTTCCTGAATTCAGCCACCTCATTGACTCTCCATCCATCTTCAAATCTAACCTGCCTCTAGCTCATACTCTCCTGTTCTGCCTTCATAATAAATTGGCACTAACACTCTTCACCTATGGAAAGTAGTCAGACACACAGAAGGTGAGGCAATACAACACAGCTCTTCCTGGACCACTGGTATGTGATAGAAATGGTCCCGAGCACCAGTCATGGAAGCCTGCATGTGTGCGACAGCTGACTGCACACTCATTAGCTCACTCTCAATTCAAGGCACGGGCACCTTCATAAATGATTTCCACATCCAAATAGATTTCACTCTAGATTAAAAACTTGCAAAAGTCAGTAGCTAACTTACAGAATGTTCATTCCCGAAAATAAAAAGCCATAATGAATTTTAGGTGCCAAATAATGAAAGAAAATACTGCTCCCTTTTTGACTCACAAGTATTCTATTGGAGAAACTAGGGGGAATATCATTACAGTTGGCTCTCGGTATCCATGGGTTCTGCATCCTCAGATTCAATCAACCATGCATCAAAATATTTGAGAAGCCAAATGCAATGGTGCACACCTATAATCCCAGCAACTCAGAAGGCTGAGGCAAGAGAATTACAAGTTCAAGGCCAGCTTTAGCAACTCAGCAAGGCCTAAGCAATTTATTGAGACTCTGTCTCTCAAAATAAAAAAATAAAAAGGGCTGGGGATGTGGCTCAATGGTAAAGTGCCTCTGGGTTCAATTCCTAGTACCAAAGAAAAAAGAAAAAAAATTTTTTAAGAAAAAAATGTCAGCCAGGCAAAGTGGTGAGCATGTATAACTCCAGCTCTTGGGAGGCTAAAGCAGAAGGATCTCTTGAGCCCATGAGTTCAAGACAAACCTAGACAACATAGTAAGATACCATCTCAAAAAATAAAAATAAAAAAATAAAAATCAGAAAGTTCCAAAGAGAAAACTTTGAATTTTCCATGCGGAGTCCTACAACAAATCCACACGTATAGGCACACCGTTACAGCCTCTGCCATTTCACAGATCCTCAGTCCCTCTCTAGCATTCCTTGTTGTTTGCCTCACATCTCATTCATGTACTGTGTAAGTTAGGACTATAATGGTGTCATCTGTACTAAACATGTACCCTTTTTTCTTGTCATTATTCTCTAAACAGTGCAGTTTAACAACTACTTACACAGCATTTGCATCATATCAGACATTACAAGTAACCCGGAGACAGAGACGAAGATGTATGTAAGTTATATGCAAATTCTACATATAAGGGACTTGAGCATCCATAGAATTTTCTGGATCTGCAGAGGGGCCTGGCACCATTCCCCCCATGGATACCTAGAGAGGACTGTATTTAATAGATGAATGTAATCTGTTTTGTGTGTACTGTTTTTTTTGTTGTTGTTAAAGGAGATACATGATTTAGTGTCCGTATTGAAATGAAACATCTGGCAGTCAGTGCTGGGTGCTCAGCTCTTAATGCTCCTATTTTACTGTCTCCTGAGGATTCACAAAAGTCTCATGGGACTCAATAGGAGATATCCAATTTAAGTTCACAATGGGACAAATTAGGAGTCACTCATCCAGAGAATCTTTCAGAAGTGTTCTAGCTAAATCTTGATGGGGTATGAGCAATTAGAGTTTCTCAAGAGCATAATCACTTGAGAATCCCCAGTGAAGTGTAGCATGTGGAACCAGGACTAGAATTTCCACTGCCTGATGCTAGAAGCACTACAATTCCAGAATACGCTATTATCATCCAGGATTCTAACGAAAAGTTGGATCAGCAAAACCAGAAATGAAATAACCACCAAATGAAAAGACAACTAACTACCTAGAGACAGCCTTGGTGTGTGACAAAGCTCCACAAGAAAGTTTGACTAGAAAGATACAGCAATATCTGCTCTTGGCCCACCTACACCCTTCTCTGCCTTTTTCAGCAGCTAGTCCAAGATGGAGACAAAGAAATGGTTCAGGTATAAAAAAGCCAAGTTTTTTCCTGCTCAAAGCTTTGTGTCCCAGTGAAACATGCTCATTACACGTCCCTTTCCTCTGATGGAATAAAAGAAAGCCAATAAGAATCTGCCTCCTCCATTTCCTCCTTTCATTTCCTATCAAGTTCTTAGTCCTTTGGCAAGCTTCTCTGCAGATAACCCAACAGTTCTCTTCTGGGCTTGTGTGACTTGATTCCTCTTTAGTCTTCTCCCATAACAGAAATCTAAGGTAGGTTTCCTACACTTCCAGTAATATATAGCCTAGTGTGTAGTAAGAAAGAAGTATAAGGAAAGAGATCTACATTTTCTCATGGATTACCTGGTGGTAAGTGTCCACATCATAAAATAGCACTAAAATGTGAGCAAAAAATGTTTGGAGAAAAGCAAATTTACATGGTCAATCTGAGAATTCTAGCACAATTCTTCATATAAGCTGAGCTATGTAAGGATCAGACACATTCTGCCAACTAACCCCTAGAATATGCCAATCCCCAAGGCTCAGCAAAGTTTGATTGAACCTAGAGCTATTTTTACCCTTTCAAATTCTCTAAAAGTACTAAGTTATTGCAACCAGGTGAACAGAAGGCATGAAAAAATTTGCTTACTGAAAACTCATTACAACTAAAGATTGCTCCAAGGTGCCCAAAGGGCAAGAAAAATTGCAGTAAGTTTTACTGTAGCCACACATTTAGTTCACTTATTAGATCACAAATAATTGCTTTAATGAACAAGGTGAATTCTTTCCTGTCAAGAAGTTTCAACAGACCCAATCCAGATCCACTGTGTATTCTTCCTTCAGGGTTTACATGTCGCCATTACCTGTATAAGTGACGGTTGTCTTCAAAATCTTCCTGACCCCATTTTCCCTTAATATCTTCAATAACATGATTCTTCAGGAATTTTTTTAGCAGCTGGACTGTTTGTTTGCGAGTCACTTCAGGACCAAAGTTTTGACTGCACCTAAGCAGCTCATGAAGCCAATCCACAGCTTCCGTGGCTGTGAAGCAATGTTCATAACTCTTAAAACGACAACGATGTTTCCGTAATGGCATCCTGGCACGAAAAAGCTCCACTGTTTCATTCCACTAGGGAAAAAAGGGAAAAATGCACTTAGTCATTAACTGATGGTTTTTTAAGTTATTATATTCCAAATACTTAAATCAATTAATGTAATTTTTCATTTAAAAAACTGTTTGGGCTGGGTGCGGTAGCGCACGCCTGTAATCTCAGGCAGCCAGGAGGCTGAGAGGATCGTGAGTTCAAAGCCAGCCTCAGCAAAAAGCAAGGTGCTAAGCAACTCAGTGAGAACCTATCTCTAAATAAAATACAAAATAGGGCTGGAGATGTGGCTCAGTGGTCAAGTGCCCCTGAGTTCAATCCCTGGTACCCACCCCCCAAATTGTTTGGATAGCAGATGGAAACTTGAAAGATTTTTTATTTACAGCCTTCAATAAGAAACGTTCTAGAATGGATGGTGGTAATAGCTGCAAAACAGTAGGAATGTACCTAATGTTACTGAACTATACACTTAAAAATGGTTAAGGGCTGAGGATGAATCACAGTGGTAGAGCTCTTGCCTAGCATGCACAAAGCCCTGGGTTCAATCCCCAGCACCAGGGAAAAAAAGCAACTTTTCAAGGGTAGTTCATCATTTATTCACCCTCAAAATATGTATTGAGTAAGGAATGGCCAAGGAGGCATCCAACACTCATCTGTTCTCCCTCTGGATAGAACCAAAGTGTGTGGCTGTGTGTAGAGGTGAGTGGCCATGAGAGAGTACTGCAATTCAACAGCGAAAAGATGGAGACCTGGTGAGGTCTGGCAATCTGGAACAAAAGCATAGCAAGAAGAACAGAGTGCCCCGATGCCTGTGGCCCAGCACCATGGCCAGGAGATAGGAAGTCTCCCCTCTGAGACAATAAAAGTGAAAGAGTCCTAGCAAGCTTGAAGCAGAAGCCAGTACCTTGCAGATATACAACATAAACAGGTAACAGTCCTAGGGGTCTGCACAGCAGGCTAGCTTTAGAGAAGTTCACTGCATCCCCCAGGGAGCTATAGCCAGGAGCCATCTTGAGAAAGGGCTTATTGTCTGAGTTTGTACAGCTCTGGAGGTCAGAAACCCCTCCATATTCCCATCTCTGGGACCCTGCAGTCATTCCACTGCACAGCTTCAACAGGGAGTTGCCTCCTGAGATGGTCTTGGCTCAAGAGAGCAGTTGAAATAAATCCACTCAGAGTTCTTCGATTTAGGGAGGGGAGGGAAGTGGTAGACACAGCCCTTTAGAATCAGAGGAATGGGGAATCCACCCTCTGAGACCAGGGACAGGACAGTCACATGTGGTTCAAAACAAGTGCAAGGACCAAGGGTACCAGGATCAAGAGCAGTAGCAGATTACATGGTCCCTGCCACCCATCCCCAGCACTGAACTGTGTGATTCCAGGGCTCTCCTCCCCTCTGAGTCATCAGGGCAACTCTTGATTTTGCTCTGCTCTCTCACCCTCACCCCCAACTAAGAAGCTCCAGAGAGAATCTATACCTGGCACTGCCTGCCTTCCACACTAGCTTGCAGGCAATCAACTCAGCTGAGAGGAATTTCAACTAGCTTCAGCCAAGACTTAACTCCTGTTTAATACCTGGCGGGTACTACAACTGAAAGAATGGGGTAATGGGGCTCCTGGCCAACACATTGCCCCTGGGTTTCACAGCGGTCCTAAGAGGTCCTCTGGTCCTAAGAGGACCCAGAGGGATATTTCGCAAGGCACAGGCCACAATCATCTGCCCTTGCTTACTCATCCAAACACATTGGCTGGGAGGATTTTTTTTTTTCTGTTGTTTTTTTCTTTTTCTTTTTCTTTTTTTTGCCCCCCCCCTTTTCTTTTATGTTTTTGTTTTGTTTTGTTTTGTTTCCCCATGCTGGAAATCAGGCACAGGACTTTCTTACAATGAGTAGGTACTCTACCAGTAAGCTACTCCTAGCCCAGTTAAGAGGAACTGCACCCAGCTCCAGCCACAACCCAGTCCCACTTGAACTCTGGTAGACACTTCTACTTAAAGAAGAGAAGGAGCATAAGTGCCCAGCTGTCAACCTGTCCCCAAGCAGATAGAGCTAGGAGTCTCAGGTCCCATTCCCGGGCAGACATCCCCATTATGGCAGCAGACACCACACATATGCAAGTCCTCTAAACTGGTCATACCTATACCTTGTCAGATCATCCATTGCAGTAAAGACTGAATGTGAGTGCCATAGAGAGGGAAGCTGTGATTCTGGTCCCACTTCTCTTGATGAAGTACCCATATCTGCACCAGTGTCTAAAGAGATTCAGGCTCTTTGCCATGACTGAAGCAACCACTATCATAATTACTTTCAAGAAATACAGCCAATTTCAACAGTGCCTGAGGAAACACTCATCACCTGATAGGGGCCGCCGCTCCCATTATAAGAGTAACCATAAAAGGTACACCTCATATACTCTGCTGTCCACACCACCCTGCCTATATGACAAGAAAGTTCCTATTTTTGCAAGAACTGCAAAGACACTATGTCTCTGCAATTCCAATATGGTACATATTTTGTACCCAAATCCACTAATCACAGCCAAAGAAACAACAGGGATATTACACTATAGTGGACAGCTAGAGATAAATTCAACATAGCACAACACACTGGTACCAAAAGACACATCATCAGAACACCACTTACTAAGAAAGCTATCACATAAAAGTCAAAGAGACAGGCATGCAAACAGAAGTGTAAATCTAAACATAGAAACACAAAAAATATGACAAGGTAATATAACACCTAAAGTTCATACCTCTCTACTAACAGATTCCAAAGACAAGGAAGTGAAGGAAATGCCTGACAAAGAATTCAAAGAATGGTTTTTTTAAAAGCTCAACAAAATCCAAGGGAATACATATAAACAGTTGAATGAAATGAGGAAGATAATGCAGAATATGAATGAGAAATTCACTTAGAGAGATATTGAAAAAGAACCAAACAAAAATCTTGGAAATGAAAAAAAAAAAAATTCAATGAGTCAGATTAAAAATTCAGTTAAAAGCCTCAATAATACATGGATCAAGTGGGAGAAAGAGTATTAGAACTTGAAGACATATCTTTTGAAATAGTATATGCTGACAGAAATAAAGAAAAAAAATATAGAATGAAGAGAACATTTGAGGTCTCTGAGACACCATTAAAAGATCAAACATCATTCAGCATACTCAAAAAAGACCAACTATGGGTTAAGGAAATAGAAAAACTATTCAATGAAATAAGAGCAGAAGATTTCCCAAATCATGGGAAAGATATGGACATCCAGGTACACGAAGTCTTTAAAACCCCAAATAAAATGACCAGAAAAGATCTCCTTCAAGACATATGATAATCAAACTGCCAAAATGACAAAACAAAGAATATTAAAATCTACAAGTGAGAAGTGCCACCTCACATTTAAAGCCAAATCCATTAGACTAATAGCAGATTTCTCAGCCAGAACCCTAAAGGACAGGAGGGCATGGCATGATGTAGTTCAAGTCCTAAAAGAAAGTAACAGCCAACCATGATTACTATACCCAACAAAGCTATCCTTCATAATCAAATAAGAAATGAAGAAATCCCAAGATAAGCATAAACTAAGGAAATTCATGACCACCAGACCAGCCTGGCAAAAGATCCTTATGAGAATACTACACCCAGAAGTTAAAGAGAAATATATACCAACATGATAGCACATAAAAGAATAAATCCCACTAGAAGGGTAGATACAGAAAATTTTTAAAATATAGGAAAGAATCAAACATTATCCATACAATAAACCATCAAACCACAGTGATGAACAAGACAGGAAGAAATGAACAAAGAATATTCAAACCACTAGAAGAAAATCAACAGAATGACAAGAGATCCATACCATATAATAACTCTGAATATAAGTGTTCTTAATTCTCCAATTAAAAGACACAGAGTGACTGCATGGATTAAAAAACAAGACTCAATAATACACTGCATACAAGACATTCACTCTACCTCTAAAGAGACACAGGAATGAAAGTAAAATATTGGAAAATAATATTCTAAACAAATGGAATCTGAAAGCAAGCAGGAGTAGTTAGACTTAACAAAACAGACTTTAAGATGAAAACAGTAAATAAAGAAGGTCACTACATAAGTACTCAATGGGTTTATCGTTAAAAAGATATAACAATTGTAAATTAATATGCACCAAGTCAGAGCACCCAATTTTATGAAACAGCCCCTGCTGGACCTAAAGAGAGAAATAGCCCTCAATGCAACAATCATGTGGGACTCCAATATCTCACTCTCACCAACAGATAAACCAAGATCAAAAACTCATCAAAAAAACATCAAAATTAAGTTACACTAGATATCAAATAAACTTAACAGACATTTACACAATATTCCATCCAACAGTTGCAGAATACACATTCTTTTCATGAGTGCATGTAACTTTTCATAGAATACACAATTTAATAGGCCACAAAGTAGTGTTAGCAAACTCAAAAAAAAAAAAAACTGAAATAATAACCTGCATGTTCTCTGATCACAATGGAATAAAACTAGAAATCAACAGCAAAAAAATATTGTAGAAATTATACAAACACAAGGAGACTGAATAACACTTTTTTTTAAAATTTTATTTATTTTTTTAGTTGTAGGTGGACAGAATATCTTTATTTTATTCTTATGTGGTGCTGAGGATCGAACCCAGTGCCTCACGCATGCTAGGCGAGCACGCTACCACTGCGCCACAATCCCAGCCCCTGAATAACACTTTTGAATGAAGAATGGGTCACTGAAGAAGTCAGAGGGAAAATTTTTGAATTCCTTGAAATCAAACAAAAATGAAAACACAACATACCAAAATCTATGGGATGCAACAAAAGTAGTTCTAAGAGTGAAGTTTATAGCCATGAGTACCTACAACAAAAACAAGAATGCTCTCAAAAATATTTTTTTAAAAAAATGCATCCTGAAGTTTTAGAAAAGAATAATCAAATCCAAAATCAGTAGAAGGAAAAAATAATAAAAATTATTGCAGACATAAATGAAATAGAGACTAAAAAAAAAAAGGATCAAAGAATCAGTTGGTTCTTTGAAAAGATAAAATTGCAAACCTTTGACTAGACTAAACAAAAAAAAAAAAAAGGAATAGGTCCCAAACAATTAAATTAGAGATGAAAAAGGAGACATTACAACCGATACCAGAGAAATTAAAAGGATCATTAGGTATTATTTTGAAAAACTGTATGCTAATAAATTGGAAAATGTAGAAACAATGGATAAATTTCTGGACACACATGACCTACCAAAAGTGCACCAAGAGCCAAGCATAGTGGCCCACATTTATAATCCTAGCAACTCGGGAGGATTGCAGGTTGAGCCCAGCCTCAGCAATTTAGTAGACTCTTAGCAACTTAACAATACTGCCTCAAAATAAAATATAAAAAGGACTGGTAATGTAGCTCAGTAGAAAAGTTCCACTGGATCCAATCCCCAGTACCTGCCCCCCCCCCCAAATTAAATATATATTAAAAACTTCAAGAAAATGGAAACGAGACTAAATCAGTAAAAGAATGTCCCCAGCAATAAATAGATAAACAAGTCCAGATGGTTTCACTGCTGAATTTTACTAAACTTTTGAAGAACTAATACCAGTGCTCCTCAAACTTATTCCCTAGAATTGAAAGGAAAGGAACCCTTCCAAACTCATCCTATGAGGCCAGCATTACCCTGCTACCAAAACTAACAAGGACACAGCAAAAACAGAAAACTATATACCAATATCTATAATGAATATAGACTCAAAATTTTTCAACAAAAAGTAATTGCTGCCAGGTGCAATGTAGCGCACACCTGTAATCCCAGCGGCTAGGGAGACTGAGACAGGAAGATTCTGAGTTCAAAGCTAGCCTCAGCAAAAGAGAGGCACTAAGCAATTCAGAGAGACCCTGTCTCTAAATAAAATACAAAATAGGGCTGGGGATGTGGCTCAGTAGTAAAGTACTCCTGAGTTCAATCCCTGGTACCCCCTAAAAGAAGAAAAAGTAATTGCAAATCAATTTCAACAACACATTAAAAAGAACATATGCCATGATCAAGTAATTTTCATTCCAGGGATGCAAAGTTGGCTCAACATATGCAAATCAATAAACACAATACATCACATAAATAGTATCAAGGATAAAAAATATATGATCATCTCAATACATGCAGAAAAGGCACTTGAATAACATTAAGCATCCCTTCCTGATAAAGGCCCTGAACAATTTAGGTACAGAAGGATCACACCTCAACATGATAAAGATGACACATGACAAACATGTAGCCAACATCATCCCGAATGGGAGAAAAACTGAAAGCATTTCCTCTAAGATCAGGAACAAGACAACAGTGTCCACTCTCACCACTCTAGAAATTTTAGCAATAACTCCATGATAACTTGGCTACTTTTTCCCTATTTATGTGTGAAACTACATCAGGAGGTCAAAAGGTCTAGAATTAAGAAAGTTGATTCATTCAGCTCATACTGGAACCTTTACAGACACAACATTGACTCAGTCAGCATCCCACTAGTCAGCTGGCAGAGTGGTCATTGGAAGTGTCCAAGTGCACTCTCTATATAAAAATAGCTATAGCCGGGCTGGGGTTATCGCTCAGTGGTGGAGTGCTTGTCTAGCGCGTGTGAGGCACTGGGTTCGATCCTCAGCATCCACATAAAAAAAATAAATGAAGATATCGTGTTTATCTACAACTAAAAATACTAAAAAAAAAAAAAAAATAGCTACAGCCTTTCTACCACCCAAGAGACTCCAATGGTACCACCAGCAATGTTCTCAGCATCCCTTAGAATTACTCTACCCATCACAAAACTCTTGTCTACTCTTTGCTTCTAAAACATAAATGTGAATAAACTAGAAATAGGTTTGTAATGTGTAAACTAGAAATAGGTTTCAAACTTCTCTTCCCATTATCTTTTATATATATAATCTTCAAAATAACCATCTTTCAAAAGTTGAAGAATTTACTCTAAACTACACAGCTGATGAGGACAACCAATTCATATAGGCACTACTTCTCATTTTGTGATTGAGTTCAATCCCAAAGAGCCAAGTAGATAAAGGAATGTATATAAAGAAAAGTCCTGCCCAGAAAGACTCCATGAACTTCAACTAATTTATCTACTCACCTACCTCACAAGTTTGTTGTCAGGTTAAATGAGATTATGGCTGTGAAATTCCTTTGCAAATGATAAAGTGTTCCTTAAATATGTGGAAAATATGTACAATTCCCAGGATACTCTCCCAAAATACATTTTGGGGTTCAACCTATGCTACAGTCAGAAAGAATCTCTAGAGCCAAAGCAAAACCCTAGCAGGATATACAATTTGGCAAATACCTTTCAGGTACTTAGCCTGATGATAAGATCTGGAATCCTGTCTTATGGTGATCAGCTCACTATACTAAGTACGTATGAACACCAAAGCCTTTTCACATACCCTAGTCCATTTTCTGCTACTACAGCAAAATACTTGAGACTGGATAATTTATAAAGAATAATCTGACTTAACTTTCCTATGTATTTACATGAATACAACACAGTGAACCTCCACATCATATATAACCACAAGACTAGGATGCTAAGAATAAGATGTACTCCATGGTGTATAAATATGTCCAAATATACACTACTGTCATGTATAACTAAAAAGAATTCAGAGAGAGAACATTTGTTTACTGGCCTACAGTTCTGGAAGCTGAGAAGTCTAGAATATAGCTCCAGTATCTAGTGAAGGAGCCTTCTTGCTGCATCTAACATGGCAGAGGGGATCACATGGCAAGACAGAATAAGCATGCTAGTTCAGGTGTCTCTTCTTACACTGCCACTGATGCTATTATGGGGACCTCACCCTCAGGACCTCTCAAATTCTTATCACCTCCCAAAGGCCTTACTTCCAAATGCCTTTGGGACTAAGTTTCCAAACATGAACTTTTGGGGTATACATTCAAGCCACAGCCATACCTTTAAGCAATTTTCAAGTTTTTGTTGTTTTTTTTTTAATATTTTTTTAGTTGTCAGTGGACCTTTATTTTATTTATATGCAGTGCTGAGAATCAAACCCAGTGCCTCACACATGCTAGGCCAAGTACTTTACCACTGAGCTACAACCCCAGCCCCTTTCACATATTTTTAATCATTGATTTGTTTTTTATTTTTTATTTTTGTTACTGGGGATTGAACCCAGGAGTGCTACATCCCATTTGGGGTTGGTTGGTGGGTTGTTTTTGCTGTTTTTCACCAGGGTATGGCTCACTAAGTTACTTAAGCTGGCCTCAAACTTGCAACTCTCCTGCCTCAGTCTGCAGATGATTTTTTTTTTTTTTTTTAATGCTCTGCTGACACCTAGCTTTCATTTCTCATTAGAATTTGTGCGCCAAAAAGTCCTGGTCAGCCAGGCACAATAGCACATGCCTGTTATCCCAGCAACTCAGAAGGCTAAGGCGGGATGATCACAAGTTCAAAGCCAGTCTGAGCAATTTAGCAAGCCCCTGTCTCAAAATAAAATAAAAAGGGGTGATGAAGCTCAGTAGTAGAGCACCACTTAGTCCAATCGTAAGTACTACAAAAAAGAAGAAAAAGCTGTTGCAGCCTCAGCAATGGCGAGGCGCTAAGCAACTCAGTGAGACCCTGCCTCTACATAAAACACAAAATAGGGCTGGGGATGTGGCTCAGTGGTCCAGTACCCCTGAGTTCAATCCCCAGTACCAAAAAAAAAAAAAAAAAAGATGTTGCTGCGGCTTACAAACACTACTCTCACTTATTTCTAATATAATTAGGTAGTGATTTGGCTACTGTGCTCAGAAAGAAAAAGAATTAGGTGATATATTGCTCTGTTGCCTAAGCAGTCTTCCAACTTTCAATTCTCCTGCCTCAGCCACCACAGTAGCTGGGACTAAATACGTGCACCACTACACCTGGCTCTGAATTGTCATCTTTAAGTAATCTAGCAATACACCATTCTCAATCACCTCTAGAAAGAAAATATTCTGGCTGAGGATGTAGCTCAGTGTAGAGACTTGTGTTCAATTCCCAACACAGTAGAAAGAAAATATCCTATGTCAACAAAGAATAAGATAGAACTTGAGAATGTGATCTTTTCCCATGGCATGTTATATTTGAAGAGATAAACATAAGAGTAAGGAGGAACAAAACAGATTTGTTTTGTGACTAAAAAACATTATTGCCTCTTATTTCAGACCCTTAAAGAAATCACACAACATAACTGTTTTTACTTAACATCATGAGCCAAATTATAAGATGCAACACCTAGTGTTGAAATATGCTTGCTGTTCTTTTCTCCAGGATATTTATTCCACCTCTTTCCTATGTAGTATAAAAACATAAAAGTAGTGCGATAAAGACAACTGGCCTGGGAGTTTAGAGACAACTAAATTCCAGATCCAGTTGTACTTGCCACATACTAGCTATGTAACTCTGCCACTCCAGTACATTTTCCTGGAAATTCCTTAGGGCACAAAGGGCAATGAGACTCAATTCCAAGTCAGATGTGGCCAGCAGCAGTTGACAGACCAAGGAGTTAGTTACCTTCCTTCCAGTTTACCATCAAATTTCCATAAAAAGTCCTCGAAAAACTTGTCATGAACATTACCAAGGTGTCACCCTTTATTCTATTATAGTAATCCTTTGAGGCAGAAATCACAAAGTATATGCTCGAGGTCATAAAATACATCAAGTACAACTTTGAACACTAAACTTGCCTTCCACGAGAAAAGGCAGCACCCTGGACCAGTAGAGTATGCAAAGGCTCTTTCAGATTACCCACCAAGGTCCATCCCTCAGTTAGATCAGTGCTGATAGAAACGCCAGGGGCCAGAAACATGCTAGGGCGATCCACCTGTTTTGAGCACCGTTAGAAAGGACACTTCTTGGAGTGTCAACAAGTGTCACTCAGGAAAGATACACGCCTTGTCTGAATTGCCGCAAAGGGTGAGCGTTACAGCGGGTGTGGTGACCCTAGGGTTTCGGTTTGGGTCTTTCCCCTCCCAGCTGCAAGCAGTAGGTTCAAGGAGACAAAGGCAGGAGGGGATCAGCCTGATATTCGTAGTGCTTTCAATCTGGAGGCCCGGTTTATTCCGGAGAACCCAGGCAACATCTCAGGAACGATGCTGTACCCACTCCCCACGGGCTCGGCTCCAGGCCTCCTTATCCCTTTTTAAAGCTTTGTTCAGAAAGAAACCGCAGACCCAGAAGAAACTCGTTCTCCTTCACAGATCGGCCCAGCCCGCCAGGCAGAAGCTAGAGCTGACTATGAGCTGGCTGTCCAAGGACAGCCTGGGAAACGGCAACGCCCGCGGCTCCGCCCAGGTCCCTGCACCCTCACTCACCAGCTTGGTGGCCCGGTAAGGCCCAGGCCCCACGATGCGGTGCTCCATGGCCCGCACACAGATAAGGCTGCGGCAGAGCCAGCGCAGATCCCGAGCCGGCCGCGCAGCAGTTTGAATCTTGAGCCTGCGGGCTCCGTGCCCTGATTGGTCGGCACGTGATGGCACGTGGCCGGAATTGGGCCAGGTGGGCGGGTCCTGGCGTCTCCACCTAGACCTCCTGCTACAGCCGGAGCTGCAGACGCCTGGCTGCCTAGGGTGAAGAGGGCTGCCCCCCTTCACCCTTCGACGCTCACACACAGAGGGTGATGTGACTGACTGTGCAAGGGTGTCTCCATCCAGCGCCGGACGGAGCTGCCTGGCACCCTTCTCAGATGCCCCTGTGGCCAGTCCACCCCACAACACTCTCTGAAAAAGGGCCAGGGGAGGTGTGTAACCTGGTGACAGGAACCCGCTTCTGACTGCAGAGATAAACCCCAATTAGCCATCCCAAGTGCACCATGAAGCATGCAGCATGCTGGTGCTGCTAAGATTGGGAGAAGTTGGTGGTGATAGGAAGCAACTTGACAGCCTGTACAAGTTGAGGGGCATTTAAAAACTAGATAAAGGCAGATGGCCACGAGGAGTGTAAATAGTGTGTAAGAGCAAAAAGAACTGGAAAAGGTCCCAGATTGGCGCCTGCTATGCTGTCTTGATAGAGTATAGTAGTCTTCTGCCCCAATCAGCCCCACCCTGCCAGCCCCCTTGAATTTGAGTTCTCTGTGTTGCACCGAACTGAAACTTTCAGTGCTTTGTTTATAGGTCTGAGTCCTTTTTCTCAGCTCAGAGTTGCCTTACACACCCGTTGCCCCCACCCCAAGAATTATTGGTCCTATTTGCAACTATTCAAAGGCACAAAAGAGGTCATGGACTCTATATATCTGTGACTCGAGTTCAGAGTTCAAATCTAATCACCTCAGTGAGCCACCATAAGAAAGAGCTGTAAAGGGTGGAAATTTAAGGCACCCTCATAACCCCTCTTCCCCTATTTATGCTTTAGATATGTATTTAACCACATTTTTTTTTCCTCAAACATCATTTTAATAAGATTTTCCCCTTCTCAAGAACTTTGGACAGACCTTGTTTGAAAGGTCTCTTTACATCCTGTTGGGAGATCGGGATCTTTCACTATTATCATAATTTATTTATTTATCATGATTTTTTAAATTTTTTTTCTCAAAAATTGCATTTTTTTAAATATTTTTTTAGCTGTAGATGGACATATGTCTTTATTTTATTGCTTTGTATGTGGTGCTGAGGATCGAACCCAGGGCCTCACGCATGCGAGGCAAGCGCTCTACCGCTGAGCTACAATCCCAGCCCAAAAACTTGCATTTTAATACATGTTTAACCACATTTTAAAAGCCAAAAAGAAAATAATCCTGAGATGCATGTGTATTACTTTTTTAACTAGAAAAGGAAATATAGGTAGGGTTTTTTTATTATTACTTCCAGTAAGTGAATCCTATTACAACTTTTTTTTTAACCTCCAAACTCCATGGAAGAGATCTGGTTGTCCTTGGCAAAGGCTACCAAGAGATACTCTGTCCTTGGCACAAGAGAAAAAATGAAGAAATTTTAGAGTCTTGTACATCTGGGACCTGCCACCACCTCCCATGCTAGTAGAACTGGGATCTGGTAACAAAACATGCCCACCATGAAATTATGCAGCTTTCCACTTCTGTGGAAACCACAGACATGGAAGTTTCATAGGTCTGAATTTCAATAATTATTGCTATTACTACTAGTTAAGTGACTTCAAGCTAAGTATTTAATTCCCTGGTAAAATGGAAATATTGATGATTATCTGGCAGAGTTGTTGTAGGGACTTGAGATGATGCATTAAAGTGCTAAATATAGTGCCCAGTATATAGCAGTAATAGAAAGAAATATCTTTTTTAAAAAATAAAAATCATGCCATGCCTAGAATGGTGGTGCACTCCTGTAATCCCAGCAACTCAAGCTGAGGCAGGTTGATCACAGGTTTGAAACCAATCTCAACAAGTTCAAGGCCAGTCTTGGCAACTTGTGAGACCATATTTTATTTTATTTATTTATTTTGGTACTGGGGATTGAAGTCAGGTGTACTCGACCACTGAGCCATATCCCCAGCCCTATTTTGTGTTTTATATGGAGACAGGGTCTCACTGAGTTGCTTAGTGCCTCTCAGTTGCTGAGGCTGGCTTTTGAACTCATGATTCTCCTGTCTCAGCCTCCCAAAGTGCTGGGATTACAGGCGTGCACCACCACACCCAGCTGTGAGATCCTATTTTAAAAAAATAAAAATGGCTGGGGATGTAACTTAGTGGTAAAGCATCCTATGTTTAATTCCCAGTACAGAAAAAGGAGGAGGATGGGGAGGTGGGTAAGAGGGAACAGAAAAATAAAAAATAAAAAAAACTTTAAATCATGTCAGCCTCTAAAGCATTTTCCCAAGAATCCTTTATGAACCATGAATAATATAGGTCTGAGTCCTTTTTCACAGATAATATTAACAGAGAGGCATATCTCCCATGAATCTACCTATCAGAGGACACACAGATGTGTGTAGTTTAAAAAGTCAGTGCTTTCTACCTTACTGACTTGTGCTCCAGACACAGTGGCCCTCTTTCTGTCCTTAAACTTGTTCCTACCACAGTCTTGTACTATCTCCCTGCCAGGGATGTTCTTGCCCCAGTTCTTGCCACAGTCTTCACCATCTCATCATTCAAGTCTGAGTTCTAAACTACAACCTACCTGCAAGTCTTCTCTAACCTTGCTGAGTAGAGGTCTCACACTCCACCCAATACTTGTACTGTTTTCTTTGCTTCATAGCATTTAGCTGTACCTAATATTATTTTTTTATCTTCTACCTCTATAATAATGGTTATCTAATAAAAGGGTTCCAAATTCCAGTAGCATATTGGACACTGCTGGGAATGTTTTCTGGCTTTCATACTGTGAGAGGGCCCCCACTGTGCAGAGGCCAGAAGAGCTAGATGTCCTTTGATGCCTAACTCGGGCCATACAACCAGCAATACTTGTTTTCCATGACTTTTTAATGTCCCACTAGATGTTCAAGGTAAGTGAAAAATCTGTTCATAATTAGCTGAGCCTAGATAACCTTACTTCATTTTGCATATAAATTAAAAATAGTTTGGGCAATGAAATTAAACTTCTATCTCTCACCCTGCAAAAAATCAACTCAAAATGGATCAAGGACAAGCACTAGAACACAGACCCTGCACCTAATAGAAGAAAAAGTAGGCCCAAGTCTCCACCATGTTGGCTTAGGAACTGATTCCACCATGTTGGCTTAGGAACTTAACAAGACTCCTAAAGCACAAGAAGTAAAATGAAGAATTAATAAATGGGATGGAATCAAACTAAAAAGCTTCTTCACAGCAAAGGAAACAATAAAGTGAACAGAGAGCCTACAGAATGGGAGAAAAACTTTACCACATGCACCTCAGATAAAGCATTAATCCCCAGTATAAATAAAGAACTCAAAAAAAATTAACACCAAAGGAAAAAAAACCAATCAATAAATGGACTGAAGAACTGAACAGATACTTCACAGAAGAAATACAATTAATCAACAAATATATGAAAAATGTTCAAAAGTTCAACATCTCTAGCAATTAGAGAAATGTGAATCAAAACTATATTGAGATTTCATCTCACTCCAGTCAGAATGGCAATTATTAAGAATACAAGTAACAACAAATGTTGGTGAGGATATTGGGGAAAAAGGTACACTCATACACTGCTGGTGGGACTGCAAATTGGTCCAAACACTCTGGAAAGCAGTATAGAGATTTCTCAGAATACTTGGAATGGAACTGCCATTTGACCCAGCTATCCTACTCCTCAGTTTATATCCAAAGGACTTAAAATCAGCATATTACAGTAACACAGCCACATCAATGTTTAGAGTAGCTCAATTCACAATAGCTAAACTATGGGGCCAAACTAGGTGTCCTTAACAGATGAGTGGATAAAAAAAATGTGATATATACATACAATGGAATATTACTCAGCCTTACAGAAGAATAAAATTATGACATTTGCAGGTAAATGGATGGAGCTGGAGAATATCATGCTAAGTGAAACAAGCCAATCTCAAAGAACCAAAGGCCCAATGTTCTCTCTGATATGTGGATGCTAATTCACAATAAGGGTAGGGCTAAGGAAGAACAGAGGTACTTTGGATTAGACAGAAGGGAATGAAGAGAATGGGAGTAGGAAGGATAGTAGAATGAATAGGACATTATTACCCTATGTGCATATGATTACACAACCAGTGTAATTCTGCATCATATGCAACCAGAAGAATGAAAATTTACACTCCATTTATGTATGATGTGTCAAAATGCATTCTACTGTCATGTATAACTAATTAGAACAAATAATTAAAAACTGAGAAATAAAAAATATATTTTGGGCAGTCCTAGTACACACTGAAGTGTACAAAAATATTATTCTTTTTTGTTCAGGACTGTACCAAAAGTTGCTATGTCAAAATGGCAGTGCACTCTGTGGTATTTGAGAAATGTGCTGTGTCAGTCTATGTCTATAGCTATAGAATTGTGGGAAATGTGCATATAGATACAATGTACTTATTTAGCTCTTGTGTGAAAATGTCAGATAAAGATTAAAAAATGACAACCGATATTCAGTTGATTTTTATATGTAGATGCAAAATATTTGTCTATTTCATGATATTTTGGCATAATATTGCTTAGGCATTTATTTACATTTTGAAATGAATATTGCTTTATTATAAATGCTTTTCCTTTTCTCCTTGTATAAAAGAACATTATGTTCTTTTAATTACGTGTAGGCTGTTTATCTGCAAATTTTATTTCAGTTCTGATTCAGTTGGCAGAGCGATAGCTCCATCCTAGAATACAAACTCCATAAGATCAAGAACCTCTTGCTTCTCACTGTACCTCACTTTCTAGAACAGGATCTGATGGGCAAAAGATAGTCTGTAAATATTTTCTAATAAATGATACATATTTATTTCAATGTTAAAATGCTCTAATTTGCTCTGAGTAAAATTCAATTGTGAAGGAGAGTCTAGTTTATTCTGTGGCTTTCCAGCATACCACAATCTTCTCTCTCCCTCTGCACAAGTACCCTAGTTAAATAAGCACAAAAAGAAGCTAGTTTGTTTGTCTGATAGATTCATGCTTAACTGAACATCTCTATGATTTATCTATTAGGAACTTAGAATTGACCAAAATTGTGGCCTACTCCTAACAAATTTAAAAAATATGATGGCGAATTATTTTGTTTTTATACTTTTATTTATTCTTTATTCTGTGGTACTATGTAAATATATTCTAAGTTGTCTCAGATCCTTTTTGGAAAGAGGCATCTCCTTCTTATGAAAAATAAATAATCTCTACATTTATAAAGAAACTTTCAAAGTTTTTTTTCAAATTATCACGTTTGAGATTCACAATTGATTGAATGCATAATTTTTTTTCAAATTATCACATTTGAGATTCACAATTGATTGAATAAATATGAGTAACTCCACTGTTAAGGGAGCTAAGCTTCAAAGAGGTTAAACAACTGACTTAGGGTCCCACAACCAATAATTAATAGAATCTAGAGTTTAATCTAGACTTTCTGTCACCAAACCCAGTTCATTTGTTCACTTGACTTGGTTATTTTGATACTAATACTCTTGAGAAGCAAAATTGATAATTTTCAATATAAAATAGAATTTCAAACATATTTATGCAAAGACATTTCAGGAGGAGAAAAGAGGAATTTGGAAAACTGTCTTAATTCTATCCAAGGGCTATCTGTATTCCTAAGAATGAAATTTATAAAAATCATACATTTGAGTTATTTTTCAGCTCCCTGATTATGGTTTGATTTGATATTGTTATCATTTTTGCATTATTTGGAATCAATTGCATATGAAGTATATGTTTAATCAAGTATTGCCCCCCAAAAAATTTAACTCCCAATTATGTCTCAAATAGATCATTGAATTCACTTCAGCACTCTGAGTATAGCAATTTTAATAAATTTCTGTGCATACTCTGTGTGTTTCGGTTGGAGGCCATCAAAATGCTACAGAAACTTTGACTCAGTCTTCAAACATCTCCACAGGGTGAGGACTGGCTGTTTCACCATCACAGCTCACTTGTCACTGACATTAGGAAATTTCAAGCTGTGGAGCAAAGCAATTGGCCTCAGCTACACTGTTGTGTTAGAAGTTGTGTTTCTCAATCACAGTGAGCAGGGAGTGGCTGAGAGCTGTGTCTTCATTCCCCAGAGGGTTCCCAGTACCACACTCAGTCCTGCTGCTGCCCACACCTCCCAGCTGGTTCGATGGGTCATTTTGAAAGAACTCCTCTGCTGAAACCATGTTAACTCACTGCTTATATTAGACCTTAGCTCTTCAGATTGTACTGCAATGTCATTCAGTTGTGTCTATTAGCATTTAAGCCATTGAGAAGGTCCATTTGCTGAGGTTCTTCAAAGTTTTTAAAATTGTGACTTGATTTCCACTCCTATTGGTCTGTACTGCCACCACTCCATTGGGAAATGTTCCCTCAGAACTTGTATTAATATTATTCACCAACAGGAGCATTAGCTGCTTTGGAGGTCTGAGTGAAGAGAAAAAAGATAAAGATGACAGGAAAATATAAAACCATATAATTTCATTGCAACTGTTGAAACTGTTAAATAATATTTTTATTTCAGTATTTTTAAAGTAATGCCACATAGAAATAGGGGATTCATGTTTGTTCACCTGCTGATTCAGCAAGTGTGTGTGAGAACCTACTGTGTGCCAGGTGCTGTGGCAGGCATTGGAAAAATACAGTAGATGTAAAGTCCCCATTTCTAGGAGCTGACATACTAAGTAGAAGGGACAATAAGCCAACTAATACATAAAAATATATACAATATATATATTTTTGTATATACTATGATGGAGTACTGGGAAGAAAAGTAGAAGAGTGAGGGAGAGTGTGGTAGAGAGGAGATACTATTTTGATTCAAGTGATCAAGAAAGCCACTGCCAATGAAGGGACAGTTTGAGTAAATGGCCTGAATGAAGTCAAGGGTAGGTGTCTAGGGAATAACCTTTGGAGCTGAGAGAATCAGCAGCCCATGTTAAAGCCTGAGGTGGACACTTGCCTGCCATGTCTAGGGAACATGAAGGGGAAGCTGGTGCTGGCTGGAGTGCGTGAAGATGTGGTTGTATACAGAGTAGAAAAGAACTTGAAGGCCTTAGGATCCTGGTTTAATTCTGAATGAGTTGAAAATCTATTAGAAAGATTGAGCAGCAGAATGTCTGGATCTAAAAAGGGTTGCATTAAGCATCACTCTGGCTGCTGGGTGGATAATGGTATGGGACAGAGAAGGTATGGAGGACAAGAATGGAAACAGGAAAACCAGTTAGGAAGCTGTTTCAATATTCCAGCAGGAAAAAGTGAATCAATTTGCTTGGTATGGTGCTTGGCACATAGTGACATTCAACAAATACTTGTTGAAGGAATGAGTAAATGAGCACATGAAACTAAGCTTCAAAATAATACTTTGATTCATTCTGCCTATAATTGCCATTTCTTACATGAATGTACTCTACGAAGTAACTAGCTTTTATATATATATATATATTTTGTACTGGAGATTGAACTCAGGGGCACTCAACCGCTGAGCCACATCCCCAGCCCTATTTTGTGTTTTATGTAGAGACAGGGTCTCACTGAGTTGCTTAGTGCCTCGCCGTTGTGAGGCTGGCTTTGAACTCGCAATTCGCCTGTCCCAGTCTCCCTAAATGCTGGGATTACAGGCTTGTGCTACTGCGACCGGCTATATTTTCATTTTTACCAAATATTTTTTGTTTCTGAACCTACTCCTCTGCTAATTTTTATCATTCAAGTTCTCTGTACTTCATTTTCCCTTTTCATTTGGAAAAAATACAATCCACACACACTCTATGCCTTATGTCATTGTTGCCCCTCCACTCCTGCTACCTCACACTTACATCATTACAGGTGAAAGTTATCATTATTAAAACTTTACTAAGGAACACAGCTAAATGGATTTTCATATTTGTATACAAGCTCAATTTCTGGCACATCATAGCCATATCACATAGCATATTATAGCAAAAACTATTTTTCTAGACCTAGGAAAGTGAGATGATGAAAAAAAAAATCTATCTGGGTGCACTGGCACATGCCTATAATCCCAGCAGCTCAGGAGGTTGAGGCAGGAGGATGGTAAGTTGCTTAGGAGACCCTAGCAACTTAGTGAGACCATGTCTCAAAATAAAAAAGAACTGGGGCTGTAGTTCAAAGTTAAAATGCCCCTGGCTTCAATCCCCAGTACCAAAAAGATGCAAAAGAAAAAGATGGAATATGATGGTCATAATAACCCTAACTTTATGTATGACTGCATATATGTTGTGATTCTATACAACTTACAACTAGAGAATTGATGTGTTATCCTCTATCTATGTACAATGAATCAATTTACACTGTTAACATGTAAGCCTAAATAAAAAAAATGCAAAAAAAAAGAAAAGAAAGAAAAAGAAATATAACTACCATTGGTTTTGGTCAATCCATTTAGGAGGTTCTTGGAGGAATATAAGTATGAAATTCCTAGAAAAATAGAGTGTCAAGTGAAAATAGCTATATAACCTTGGGTAAGACTCAACTTCTCTGAGTATCATTTTTCTCCTCAATAAGATGAAAATAATGATGACTGCCTTCATAGGATTGCCGAAAGACTAACTTAAGTAAATACATATAAATCTCTTAGAATTCTGTCTCTTGTGTGGTAGAAGAGAATTCTAAGGTGGCCTCTATATCAGCCAGGGTTTTCCAGGGAAAGAGAATCAAAAGAGACAGAGACAGGGAGATTTATTATAAGGAACTGGTTCACATGATTATGGAAGATGACAAGTCCCAAGATCTGTTGCAGGCTCACCCAAGTTGCAGTTCATTTCTAAAAGCCTGAGAACCAGGGCTGGTGATATGGTTGCAGTCTAAAGTCTGAAGGCTATTCCAGGAACAGCCAATGTTTCAGTTTGAATTCAAAGAAGAAGAAAAAAATGTTCCAGCAGTCAGGCAAGAGGCTTTCCTTCTTGCTTAGGGATGGTGTGCTTTTTGTTTTATTCAGGCCTTCAAGAGATTAATTGAATGAAGCCAACCTATGTTACAGATGGCAGTCTGCTTTACTCTGTATATCCATTTAAATGTTATACTCATCCAAAAACACCCTTGCAGGTGGAAAGAAAAAAAATGATGTGATTTGACATAAATACATTTATATTATCAATTACATATTTACAACATAAATTGTATGTTTATGCTTTACAATATATAAATAGTATATTTACATTATATAAAATAAATTTATATTTTAACTATTGTAAAAAAATACATTTGCAGGAAACAATCAACAGAATTAAGAGACACTCTACAGAATAGGAAATACATTTGCAAACTATTCATCTGACAAAGGGTTAACAAACAGAATGTGTAAGGAACTTAACAGCAAAAAAAAAAAAAAAAAAAAAGAATTAAAAAATGAGCAAACTATCCAATCAGACATTTCTTGAAAGAAGATATACAAATAGCCAACAAGCATATGAAAAAATGCTCAAAATCACTATCAGAGAAAGGCAAATGAAAATCATAATGAGACATCACTGTACTCCAGTTAGAATGGCCATCACAAAAAAAGACCCCGCTCCCCTCCCCCAAAAAAAACTGCTGACAAGGATGTAGAGAAAAGGGAACTTTCACATGCTGGTGGTAGAAATGTAAATTGGTAGAGCCATTATGAAAAACAGTATGGAGGCTCCTGGGAAAAAACTAGAAATACCCATATGATCCTGCAGTCCTGCTCCTGGGTACATATTCAAAGGAGTTGAAAGCAAGATATCAAGAGATATCTGGACTCTTATGTTTATTGCAGCACTATGCACAATAGACAAGATATAGAATCAACCTGTTTCCAGAAGTGGATGAATAGATTAAGAAAACATGGTTTAGACTAGAAACATAACTCAGTGGAGCATGTGCTTATTATGCATGAGGTCCTGAGTTTAATCCTCAGCACAAAAATAAAAAAAGAAGGAAAGAAAAAGGAAATATAGTATATGCTGCCAAGAGACAATTATTCTGTCATAAAAATGAAATCCTGTCATTTGCAGCAACATGGATGGAACTGGAGGATATTAGGTGAAATCAAGCACAGAAAGACAAATGCCGTGTTTTCAGCCATTTGTGAATGCTAAAAAGTTGATCGCACAAAAAAAAAGAGCAGACTTTAGGTCATTAGATGCTAGATGGCAGGGAGAGATGATATGGAGAGAATATATATTGGGTTTAAAAATACAGTTCAAGGTGGAAAAGGTAGTTCTAAAGTTCTACAGCACAGTAGACTAACTGTAGCTGTGTTATTCTGCTTTTTGTTGCTGTGACAAATATTTGAGAAAATCAACTTAGAGCAGAAAGATTTATTTTGGCTTACAGTTTCAGTCCATGGTCAGCTGGCTCCATTACTCTGGGCCTGACACCAGGCAGAACATCATGGTAGAAGGGTGTGGCAGAGGAAAACTACTCAGCTCATGGCAGCTGGGAAACAGAAAGAGAGAGAGAAAGGGGTTGAGGAAAAGAATACCTTCCAGGGCATGCCCCCAGTGACTTACTTCCTCCAACTAGAGTCCACCTTCCAGTGGTCCATTCAGTGACCAATGGATTAACCTACTGATGAGGTCAGAGCCCTCATGATCCAATCACTTTCCCAAAGTCCCACCTCTGAACATGCTGCATTGGGGACAAACTTTAACATGTGAGTCATTGAGAGGCACTTCATATCTGAATCATAACAACAGTCTACAACAATTAATTCTCTATTTCAAAAATACCTAGAGGAGATCAAAGATTTGCAACACATAGAAATGATAATATTTGAGTAGATGGAAATGCTAATTATCCTATCTTGATAATTACATGTTATATACATGTACTGAATTAAATTATACCCCATGAATAAGTACACATGTTACTTTAATTAAGACATAAGAATGTTAAAAAACAAAAATAAACACCTTACAGAATAATGTTTGATCAAATATACATTTATGCTGTGGCCCAATGAAATTGTGACATAAAATTAACCATTACATCTACCAAGATTGTCAGCCCCTGATGTACACATATATTCTTCTAGTAATTCATCCAAACACTAATCTAGGTACTGCTGTAAAGGCATTCTGCACATGTAGTTAAAGTTCCAAATCAGCTGTCTTGAGGTAGACAAATACCCAGGTGGGCCTGACTTAATCAATCATATGAACCCTTAAAAAGGAGAGAGTTCTTTCCAGCTGGTTACAGAGAGGAAGTCAGAAACTTGAAGCAGAACTAAATTCTACCAACCTAAATGAGCTTGGAAGAAGATTTCCACCCTCCCCAAGCCTCCACAGTAAAACTCAGCCTGGCTAATGCCTTGACTTCAGCTTTCTGATAGCTGACACTGAGCAGAGAGGCAGCCACACCACACCAGATTTCTGACCAACTGAACTGTGAGCTATTAGAGGATATTGTTTAAAATTCATAAAGCTCCTGGTAATTTCTTATGCAACAATAAGAATCTGATTCACATTTTATATACAAAGCTCTCAAATGTTTGTTATGACTATTGCAAGGCAGTACCAAGAATAAAATGAATGTCGATATTTAATAAGTGATTTGCTATAAGGTATGAGGAGAGGAAAAGAATCAAAGATGGCTCCAAATGCCATCTGGGAGACTGGCTGAAAGATTGCACCATAAACCACAATGAAACAGAGGATGTCTGCATAAGCAAGAAGGAACTTGGAAAAGGAGTCTCAGACTTTACTCTGCACAGAAATCACTAAGGTATCTTGTTTAAAATTCAATTTTATGAATTCCATACACACAGGTATCTAGATTCCATAGCTAACTTGTGGTTTTGACTATTTGTTAGCAGTTTCAAAGATCCAAGACAAACAGAGATCTAATCTTGAAGAAACAAGAACTTGAAACTCCCACCTTGGCAGCTGATGCATAAGAGGATATCATCTAACTTGCTAGTGGTTTTAGGCCTCCATGTAGGATTCCCAGTACAATAGGACTTTGCTATTCTCTACTTTTCATGCTGGTATGTGTTGGAGGGAAAATCCTATGCTATACTGGTATTTGAAAGTTAACCAAAGGCATGGCATCTGGTCCTCATAATTGCCAAAGGCTAAAATAAATTGGTATTTGGACTTACAGCATTTGATAGACAGTAAAATATCCAAATAGAAATGACCCATGGTTGAAAATATTAGATTAAGAGGTCAAGATATGCCTGGGGAAGTTGAAGCCCTACAGATAAATAAGGTCATTGAGGGAAGAAAAATAGAAAACAGAACTCATCAGCATCCCATTTCAGATCCTTTCATTTACTATCCAGACTGACCTGTTTCTCTGGCCCTCAGTCCTGCTGCTTCACTGCTGTGTCTAGACTTGCTTGTCCACTCCTGCTCTCCATTTCCTATAGTCCCTCAGCTTGCCCTGAGTGGTTCTGTTATGGGATTGTTCCATTTGGGGGTCCATCCCTGGAAGCTGAAGTTTCAGGCAGCTATCAAAGACTTTCTCCTCTGTTTCACCATTAAAGGCACAAGATTCAAGTTTTATCCTCAGCAGAATTACACATCATTACATATTACTGAACTTTTTGATTGTTGACAAATGGTCAGACCATAAAGTCCAATATAGTAGATCAGTTGTCTGACCCACAGTACAGTTTTAAACAAATTTTTAAAGTAAGTTAGTATTTGTAATTTTAAAAGATTCATCAAAAATGGTCCCTGAAACAAAGGTGGATCTCCATTCACAGGGGTGTAAGGGGGGAGGGGGCATGGGGACAGCAAGGGTGATGGAATATGATGGTCATAATAACCCTAACTTTATGTATGACTGCATATATGATATGATTCTATACAACTTACAACTAGAGAATTGATATGTTATCCTCTATCTATGTACAATGAGTCAATTTACACTGTCAACATGTAAGCCTAAATAAAAC
>PVHX01017833.1:0-10123 GCA_004024805.1 Geosciurus inauris | reverse complement strand
AGCTTAGGTATCTTTCCCATGGTCACACAAGTAATAACTGGCTGTGCCAGAATGAACCCAGACACTTTAGCTTCAGGGTAGTATAGTACTTACAGCAAGCACTCAATAAAAATGATTACTGCTTTATGACAATAAGTTTTCTTACCTCATCACTAATCTGTAATGTAAATATACTGTATCACTATTTTATGAAGAAGCAAAGTATAGTTACTGAAAAGGAATAATCTATTTTTTGGAGAGTTACTAGTAAGTAATAAATGATTCTGACAATACATATTTTTATAATAACTTTATTTTATTTAGTTATTTTTTATGTGGTGCTGAGGATCGAACCCAGTGCCTTACACATGCAAAGTAAGCATGTACCACTGAGCCACAACCCAAGCCCCTGACAATACATAATTTTAAAAAATTTCAAGTAAAATTAATAAGCTCCAAAGATCTGCTATACAACACTATACCTATAGTCAACAATAATGTATTCCAGGGGCTGGGGCTGTAGCTCAGTGGTAGAGCGCTTGCCTAGCATGTGTGAGGCACTGAGTTCGAGCCTCAGCACCACATACAAATAATAAATGAATAAAATAAAATCCATCAAAAACTAAAAAAAATTTAAAAAATAATAATAATGTATTCCACATTAAATTTTGTTAGGATAGATCTCATGCTAAGTGCTCTCATCACAATAATGATAAAAACCTTAAAAACTAATTTTGTTTAAAGGTCTAATGCAGTGCTGTTTTATGTTTCATTGAACATAGAAATCACTAGGATCTTAATAAAACACATAATTTTATTCAGTGAAAGAAAAAAAAAAAACAGGAATCAGGCCGGAAACAGCCCGTACACCATAGTTTGCTGACTCTTGTTTTACCACTAGGTTACACTGACGTTGCTACAAAAGTGACCAGAATCAAGTATTCTGGCAATGAAATCACAGTATTAGAGGCCAGAATGGGGGCTGATCTTTGTGAAGTGTGAGGGGTCCAGGGGAGTACTATAATTGGGGAGGAGCATGAGAAGGCTGCTAAGTTATTGGTAATATTCTGTTTCTTGATGTGCTGTTTACATAGATGTATTCATTTTGTGAAAACTCATTGAACTTTGTGAGAATTCCTTTACAAATTGCATAAATTTCTGTATCTATTTGGTACTTTAATAAACTATTTTTTTAAATGGTCCCTTAAATAGCAAATGTACTTACTATAGCTGGAAAAATTCAATTTACAACCAACAAAGTCTGGTTAGAGAAGTGGGGAACACATATAACCTTTGGAAAACACAAATGTAGGGTCACCCAGCCATCACTTGTAAGTAGTAAGGAGAGGGCAGGGCAGCTTCCTGCAGGGCAAGATATTTAACAAGGAATTTCCTACTTCAAGGCAACAACAGAGTATTCTGGGAGCCATGGCCCAAGGATCATAATGTATACAGGAGCCCAGAGTCAGAAGTAGAATAGTAGTCAGCATCACTAAGCCAGAAACAGGATGATATTGAGATTTTCAGGCAAATGCAGCTGAGAAACAAGGAAGGTCTGTGAGCTGGGGCTGGGGTAGGGTGTCTGTGTGTGCTGGGCTCTCACTAAGGGCTAACAAAGGCCCCAGTGGTCATTGTGTCCAGCCGGAACACTGCTGCTCTTATTTCCCTTCAGAACCAAGAAACTGAAACTTGTTTGGATATTTTAAAAAATCATTTAAAGCTTTTGTGCTAACTGATGATGACTGCTTCTTTATATGACATTTTTTCTTTTGTTTGTTCCTAACAGATTTATTTCCTTCCTCCCTTCTTTCTTTCCTCCCTTCCTTTCTTTCTCTTTCCCTCTCTTTCTTCCTTCCCTTCTTTTTGTTAATTTTTTTTTTTTGGTACTGGGGATTGAACTCAGGGGTACTCAACCACTGAGCCACATCCCCAGCCCTATTTTGTGTTTTATGTAGAGACAGGGTCTCACTGAGTTGCTTAGCACCTCGCCGTTGCTGAGGCTGGCTTTGAACTCGCGATTCTCCTGTCTCAGCCTCCCTAAGTGCTGGGATTACAGGCTTGAGCCACCGCACCCGGCTCTTTTTGTTAATTTTTCATCCATCATATAAGACACTCTGAAGTGATAAATTCTCTGTGGTAAAAACAATAGACATTTTTTTAAATACTATTTTTTTAAAGAAATTTTAGTTTCATAGTAACATTGAGAGGAAGATGCAGAGATTTTCCATACCACCTGTTTCCATACAGGCACGGCCTTCCTCATTATTAATGTCCCATGCCAAAGTGATATATTTGTTACAATCATTTTTAAATTTTTTATTAGATTACAACAAATATAGTCATGCATCATTTAAGAATGAGGATACATTCTGAGAAATGTGTTGTTAGGCAATTTCATCATTGTACAAACATGATATGGAGTACACTTAGATGGTACAGCATACTGCACACCTAGGCTATATGGTATGGTCTATTGCTTGTGGCTACAAACCTCTCCACATGAACACTGGAAGCAATTGCAACACAATGGTAAGTACAATGTCACTAAGCCCTAGGACTTTTTCAGTTTCAGTTCCTTTATAATCTTACGGGACCACTATCATATATGTGGTCCATCACTGACTGAAGCGTCATTATGCAATGTGTGACACAACAGAGAAAAGTGTGCAGGTCATCTGTACACAGTTCAGTGAATTTTCACAAACTAAACATGTTCTTGTAATCGGCACCCAGTTTAAGAAACAAAACATGAAGGGCAGCCCAGCTCTGGTAGCCCCATGGTGTAACAGGAGCACTGTGGACCCTGAATCCAGCTATACAAGTTCAAGAAACAAAGCATGACCAGAACCTGAGAAGACCCTTCCACGCTGCCTCCACTCTCCATCCTCTAAGGATGACTGACAGGGATATTTTACTATGTCAGAAAAAAAGAAAAGCAAGAGTTTACACCAGACCAAAGAGGAAACAGTTGCCAAGTGGTGAGTCACCAGGATTTTAGTCCACTCACACTGTAACCAACAACCAACTTGGAAAAGTGGAGCAGTAGGGGATGATTTTTTTTTTTTTTTTTCAGCAGACAAAATACAGCATTTACTTTCAGCCTTCACTGGATACACTATTTGTGGATTTCCCTCTTTTATTTGAAACTAAAGAGAGACTTTTCAGACACCAAAATTTGTTTGACTGCTTTTTCTGGTGCAGTTTTCTCTGAAGTCTCTGATTGACTTGCTCCTGGAATTAATTGATTGGGCACTGGTTTAATTCCAGTTCCAATAAAGGATCATTAGGGTGCTGCAGAATTTACCATGAAGTGGTCCCCAAACCTGTCTACACACCAGAACCCTAGAGACTTTAAAAAACAGTTACCAAGGCCTAACTCCAGATCTCCTGAAACTAATCCCCTTGGGAAGACCACAGAAATGCCATTATTATCTGTTGTCCACCCACAGGCAAGCTGACAGCTAGAGGTGGGGTTCTGCAGACTCTGCAAGGAAGTGTCCTGGGAACCTGGGCAGGACCTTAAAAGAGAATGGCTCTCACCTATTCTAATGTGCTAAGCTGAAGGTACCAGAAGCAGCATCATAAAGAAATGTTAGATGAAGGCCATGAGGAAAGCCAAGTTAAGGCTTCACACTGGGCCCAGAACAATATAAAACCATGGAGCTGGGAATAGGAGGTGCCAGAAGAGAGGGGGTTTGAGGCAGAACCTGGAGTAACTGAAGAGTGCAGTACAAAATGCAGAACCCAATTTTGGCAAGGAGCTTTTAAAGAGACAAGAATGACAACTCCATCTACTAAGAATTCTTGCCAAAAAAGGGCGGAGGGGCTTAACCTGGCCATATCTCATTATTATGATACAACTATCAATTTATATGAAATACAAAAGATAGAAGAATATGGAGAGCAGAGAAGTTGTACCCAGAAAATTATGAAATGTAGGAGACCAGGAGACCCAAAGATGAGGGAGGATGTATGGTACAGGGAGAATACTTAAGACACAAATCAACTAGTCACAGTGTGTGGAAATTATTTAGATCAGAATTCAGTGAATTGTAAAAATAATTTTTAAAATATGTAAAAAATTAAAAGTATTTATGAGACCATTAGAAGTTGGACTACTGAATATCTACTTAAAAATTATCAAAAATTATAGTTTAATTTGTGGGTAGGATAATTGTATTATAATTATCTTTTTAAAGACTCAGTCTTTCAGGAAAGTGGTTCTAGATCTTTAGCATGCATCTGAATCACGTAGAGGACTTGTTAGAACATGGTTTATTGGGCCCAACTCCCAGAGTTTCTGATTCAGAAGGACTTAGTTAGGGCCTGAGAATTCCTGTTCTCAAAAAGTTTCTAGGTGACTGTGATCTGAAATTCTAGGGACCACATGTTACATGTGTGTGTGTGTGTATCCTTTGTTTTATATATATATACACATATACTTTATTTTAAATTATTATTATTATTATCATTATTATTATTTTGGTGGTACTGGGGATTGAACCCCAGAGGCACTTTACCACTGAGCTACATCCAGCTCTTTTTATTTTGAGACAGGATCTCACTAAGTTGCCTTGGTAGGCTGGGTTCAAACTTACAATCTTCCTGCCTCAGCCTCCTGAGTAACTGGGATTACAGGTGTGAGCCACACAACCAGCTTATAAATATATATATGTATTGAGAATATATACAATAAAATGACATAATATCTAAGATATGTTTAAAAGATTATAGAGAAATGGACATGGGTCAGGACAGAGATAAAACAAGATTATTGATGAATTGTTAGCAGTTGAAGCTAGATGATGGACAAATCATTACTACTATTCTGCCTATTTTTCTTATGTTTGAAGTTTCTATTTCAAAAAAAAATTTAAATAAAGCTATAGAAAAACCAGACAACACATTTAACAAAATTCAACAATTCTTTCTTTTTTGGTACCAGGGATTGAACAATTGAGTGCTTAACCATTGAGCCACATTCCCAGCCCTTTTTTATTTTTTATTTTGAGATAGGGTCTCACCAAGTTGCCTAGGGCCTCGCTAAGTTGCTGAGGCTGGCTTTGAACTTGTGATCCTCCTGCCTAGGTCTCCCAAGCCACTGGGATTACAGGCAAGCACCACTGCCTCAACATTCAGTTTTGACTTGAACAAAAAGCAAACAAAAACTCTCAATGAACTGGGGAAGGGATAAGAAGCTCCTCAACCTAATAATTAGAATCCTATAGTTAACGCAATTAATAGCAAAAGATGGAATGCTTTCTCTTTAGGATCAGCAATAGGCAAGGATAACCGCTCTCACCAATGTTACACAGCATTGTAGTAGAAGGTCTAGCCAGTACAGTGAGGTAAGAAAGAAAAAAGTTTTCCAGGGGCTGGGGTTATGGCGCAGTGGTAGTGTGCTCGCCTGGCACACGTGAGGCACTGGGTTCGATCCTCAGCACCACATAAAAATAAAATACAGATATTCTGTCCGCCTACAACTAAAAAATAAATGTTTAAAAAAAAAAGTTTTCCAGATCAGAAATAAAACTGTCTTTATCTGTAGACAACATGATTTTCTATATAGAAAATCTTACACAATCGTCTGTTTTAAAAGTCCTATGATGTCCATAGAATAGCTACTAGATCTAATAAGAATATTTACAAGCCTGAAGAAATATAAGATCAATAAACAGAAATCAACTGCACTGCTCCTACCTCCAGCTGGTGCACAGGCAGCATCGGACTGGAGCTAGTGGAGCTTGTCGGCATGATCCCAGACTTTCACCATGCTAGGCCTGCTGATCTTCTTGTTTGTAATCACTTGTAATCACTACATGGCCAACCACAATCTCAAGAAGCAGGAATAAAATGGGTGCTTTCTCCACTCCAGGATTCCAGGACATAGTCTGAGGTAAGACAGAGGATGTGAGGGGCCTTTGCATCTCACTTCATCCCTTCTATCACAACAGGCAGAGCAACTACATCTGGATTTTTTCAAACAACTTTGATTTCCTCAACATCTTCCTTAATCCCATGGAACAAGAAGCAGCACAGTACAGGGGCTGCTGTCTTTTCTACTCCTCCACCCCAATACAAAAATACAGATATATATTTTTGTGTTTAAAAACCAAAGAAGGAAATCAGTTGCACTTCTGAATACTATCAATGAACAATCAGAAACTATCTTGAAAATGCCATTTGACATAACATCAAGACACCAAAATAGCTAGGGATAAACCTTATGAAGGATGTATAAGACCTACACACTGAAAGTACAAAATACTGCTAAGAAAAATTAAAGGCACAAATAATTGTGGAGATACATAAAGTTCATAGGTCAAAAGACTCATCTAACAAAGATGACATTTCTTCAAAAATTGATCTGTAGATTTTGTGTAAAATCCCATCAAGCTTTTTGTAGAAGATGATAAGCAAATACTAAAATTCATAAGGAAATGCACAAGACCTAGAATATCAAAACAAATTTGAAAGTGGAGAAAAATATTGGAGAACTAACACTATGAGTTCAAGGTTTATTACAAAACTGGAGATACATAACAAGAGAGTGCTATACTGGTGTAAAGATAGACAGACCAACGGAATAAGAGAAAATCCTCATATCAATGAATCACATTCCCAACATCCATTTTCACAGGCCTGAAGCTAGTTAGAGAGTTCTGTATCTCTATTCTCAACCCACTTGCTAAGAAATGGGAGAAGAAATTCTCTCCACTGAATCCTTGGCTAGCCCTGTGGCCAAGGACAGAGACGCCAGCAGGGTAGGAGCTGCATGGCTGGAGGGGCAAGGTCTTTATATTGTATGAACCCAAAAAAGGCAATTTTCCTTCTGAGCTTGGGGTCCCAAGATGGGTTTTTTTCCTCCTAACCTTATGTTGGGAAAGAGTGGTATTCCTCTCTTATTCATATTTCCACATGTGGAGACTTCATTGAAGTAGCAGTTCTCAAGTTAGTACACTAAAATTACCTGGGGAGCTTCAAACCTACTGTTCCTGCCTTTGACCTTCACAGATTGTGATTTTAATTATTCTGGGGTGTGACCTGGACATAGGATCTCCAAGTGATTCTCATATACAATCTAATTTGAGAATCAGTACCCTAGAGAAATATTTCTGACCTTGTACCTCTCCTAATAGGGAGTTTAGGAGGTAAAACTAGATAAGCAGGACTCAGATCCTTCTGGATTCTCTGTAGGACCTGCCTGCCTGTAAAATCTGCCAGTTCTGTTCTATAGCACTAAGCCATACATTTTATAAGAACAAGCCCATGCAAGGGCAAGAGGAAGCAGGAAGTAGGAGAAATCTACTGATGTCTAGGAATGATTATGACAAAGTTAATCATCTAATTTAGGTAAAAGGAAATATCAGCGAGCCCACTAGTCACAGGCCTAAAGCCATCTTCTCTTAATCACCTACTCCATTTTTTTATTCAGAAAAATTTTGAACCTACAGAAAAGTTCAAAGAATAATCCAAGGAGGACTATATACTCTCCACTTACATTTATCAATTGTTAACATTTTTGCTCCTTTCTCTTTCTTACCCCCTCCCTATCCTCTGACCTCTGTCCTCATACTTCTCTCTGCTTCTTGTTGTTTTGGCTGAAACTACATGTCTCAATAGGTTTCTCCTAAGAACAAGGACATTTTTCTACTTAACCACAATACCATTTTTACATTTACAGTTTAACATTGATATAATAATATTACTTGGAGCTAGGAGTGTAGCTTAGTGATAGAGCACTTGCCTCATATGTTCCAGGTCCTGGGTTGAAGCCTCAGCACTAGGAAAAGCAACAATTTTTTAAAAATCAATAATGTTACCTAATATGTGGTCCATATTTAGGATTATCCAATTTATCTCAAAGTTTCCCTTATAGAATAAAAGAATGTAAAATTTCTTACTAGTAACTTTTTAATGGTTTATATATTGGAATTATATTTTGCACTTATTAAATTTCTTACTAGTAACTTTTTAATGGTTTATATATTGGAATTATATTTTGCATTTATATTTTATTTAAATATATTAGTAAATATTTTTTTTTAAAAGTTTCCCTTATAGCTATTTTAAGGAACACATTACTAATTACTACATTTGGTGGTTTTCTTTACCTCCTCTAATCTAGAAAATAATGTCCCTTCTTTTTACTAGACATTGACCAGTTTGAAAAATTCAGACTATCTGTATCATGGAATGCTCCATTATGATGGCTCCTTATGTTTGGATTCATGTAAAACATTTAGCAAGAATACTAGGTTGATTGTAGTATGTACTTCCGACTACATTAAATTAGGAGAACATAAGGTCAGTTTGTTCCTTTATCTCTGATGCTAAGTTTGCTCACTTGGTTAGAACAGTGCCACCAGATCTCTCCTTGGTAAAGATAATTTTCTTCCTTTTTACAGTACTGAATAAGCAATTTGTGGAGGAATGCTGTGAGTTCACAAGAACATCCTGTTCTCCAAAAACTTGGACCCAATGATTTTTCATACTCCTTACAAATATCAATTAGTGATTGCAAATACTGACTTTCCAATTCCACCACTCCTTCTACATGTTTAGCAGACATTCTTCAAGTATGAAGAGCTTTCTTCCCCTCTCTTCCACTGCATATTTTTAGATATTATTATAGACTCATGAATTCTTTGTTCATTAATGAATTATGATCCATCATGTTACTTTTCTTTTTTAAACTGACTCTTATGTCCTTCTGCTGTATCCCCATTAGTCTTTGAGTAGTCTTTATTTCTGCTATACCAAGATGTTTCTAGTGCATCTTGTATATTACCTGCTTAAGGCCAAGAATCAAACAATAAGGCACCCCAGTTTTTTAATAGGAAATGGTTCTTTTCTCATAGCATTTCTTTGTAGTAGTCTTAATGAAGTTTTCATCTGCCTGGCTCCTGAATTATTCTCTAAGTTCCTTACAAACTCAAGGGAAAAATAAGGTGTTCTCTTACTGATCCTCCTAAATCTTGACACCTGACCTAGTGTGATATGGAATAGATTTTTCACAGGAGGGTGGGGAGCTGAATCTCTAAACCTCAGTTCATGACCCCGCTACTTAACTGGTTCACATTTCACTGCTCATTACTACCACCTAACAGATTTACCCTTTCCTTTTATATTTCTGTATTGATTAAATAAATGTTTTTTTGAATTTTTTTCTCTGTGCAGGATTATGTTAAGCTTGGGGCATAGAACTTTAAGGAATACACACACAATCCTGCCTTTCTGATGCTTACAGTCTTAATGAGGAAGACATATCAATCAGGTGATCACATAAACTTAAAAATTATGTCAGTGCTGAGGCAGGCACACAGAGTTCTAGGGATACCACAGGAAATCTTTCCGGGTAGATGGGAAGAGGGGTCCCTAAAAATAGGAACTCAGATCTAATATCTGAAAAATGGGTAGGAATTCCTTCTCAGGCCAAGGGAAGGGGTCTATGGTATATGCCGGGGACAGCCTGAGGTGTGGTGTGGAGGCAGGGAATCTGGTGGGTAAGATCCCTACGCAGGCAAAAAAAAAAAAAAGGGACCTGAACACTTGAGAGGCCAAAAGACCAAAATGAACTGCAACTGTGGCTGGAGGACTGGGCAGATGCTGACTCCACAGGGCCTGGAGAGCAGAGGGGAAGCATTTTAGTCTTGTTTCTCAGTGTACTGGGAAGCCATTAAAGGGCTTAATCAGGCCTGAGAGACATAATTAGATCTGAATTTAAAAATGAATATTGGCTAACAGAGAAGAGATTGGCAGGGGCAAGGGTGCCTGCCTGCTAGCTAGGATTTCATCTGCAAGGCTGTTTGCAGCAGTGCAGAGAGCTGGCAGGTAGCACGTTCTAGGGTGGTGGCTGTGAAATGTCACTGTCACTTCCTGTCACTAGACAAGCACACACCCGTTTTGTGGCTCTCTGAAGATTTCTAAAGATCATGGGAAATATAATTAATAAACTCCTAAGCTCTCCATCCTGGCCCCTACTCTCTGGGTTGCCTCCTTTTTTCTTTTAGACCTTAGAAAGAAATATAATAGTGAGATTGGAGTTGATAATGGGAGTTTAGGAACACAAAGCCCGTAAACAAACCTTCAAAAGTAGGGTGGCAATCTCTGGGGAAAGGGAAAGAAAGAGTGTAGGAGATGG
>PVHX01017832.1:0-38801 GCA_004024805.1 Geosciurus inauris | reverse complement strand
CTGTAATCCCAGCACTTAGGGAGGCTGAGACAGGAGAATCGCGAGTTCAAAGCCAGCCTTAGCAAAGGCGAGGTGCTAAGCAACTCAGTGAGACCCTGTCTCTACATAAAACACAAAATAGGGCTGGGGATGTGGCTCAGTGGTCGAGTACCCCTGAGTTCAATCCTCAGTACCAAAAAAAAATAAAAATAAAAATAAATAAATAAATAAATACAACTATCTCACACTAGACAAAGGCACCAAAAACATACATTAGAGAAAAGATAGCCTCTTTTCTATAAATGGGATGGATTCAGACTAAAAAGCTTCTTCTCAGCAAAAGAAACAATCAATGAGGTGAAGAGAAAGCCTACATTTGGGGAGTAATTTTTTTGACACACACAACAGATTGAGCTCTAATCTCCAGGATATGTAAAGAACTCAAAAAACTTAACACCAAAAAAACAAATAACCCAATCAATAAATGGGCTAAGGAGCTGAACAGACACTTCTCAGAAGAAGATATACAATTGATCACAAATATATGAAAAAAATGTTCAACATCTCTAGCAATTAGAGAAATGCAAATCAAAACCAAGATTTCATCTCATGCCAGTCAGAATGGCAATTGTCAAGAACACAAGCAAGAACATGGGGTCAGGAAAGATGGTGGAATGAGATGGACATCAATGCTACAGGTACATTTGTGACAGCACATACGATGTGACTCCACATCATGTACAACCAGAGAAATGAAAAGTTGTGCTCCATTTGCATACTATGAATCAAAATGCATTCTGCTGTCATGTCTACCTAATTAAAATAAATAAATTTTAAAAAAAGAATACAAGCAACAATAAGTGTTGGTAAAGATGTGGTGAAAAAGGCACATTCATACGTTGCTGGTGGGACTGCAAATTGGTGCAACCAATCTGGAAAGTAGTAGGGAGATTCCTTAGAAAACTTGGAAAGGAACCACCATTTGATCCAGCTATCCCAATCTTCAGTCTATACCCAAAGGACTTAAAAACAGCATACTATAGTGATGCATCCACTTCAATGTTTATAGCAACACAATTCACAATAGCTAAATTGTGGAATCAACCTAGATGCCCTTCAATAGATGAACGGATGAAGAAACTGTGGTATATATACACAGTGGAATATTACTCAGAAATAAAAGAGAATAAAATTATGGCATTTGCAGGTAAATGAAGTTGAAGAATATCATGCTAAGTGAAATAAGCCAATCCCACAAATCCAGGGGCTGAATGTTTTCTCCGATAAGTGGATGCTAACACATTGCAGGGGTGCAGGGCATGGGATGAGTGGAGGAACTTTGGATGGGACAAAGGGAAGAAAGGAGAGGGCATTGGAGTAGGAAAGATGGTAGAATGAGACGGACATCATTACCCTAGGTACATGTATGATTGCATGAATGGTGTGACTCTACTTCACGTACAACCAGAGAAGTGAAAAATTCTGTTCCATTTATGTGCAATGAATCGAAGGGTTTTCTGCTGTCATGTATAACTGATAGAACTAATTTTAAAAAAAAGACTTGCTTTTCTTCAAACAGCTTAACAATGAACAATTTTCACTCTATCTTAAATTAACAAGCCTAATAAGCATATGATAAGGCAATTCAAAATTCCTGCAGTCAGGCAGATGGGGATGAAGGAGATTGACAAAAGGGGTGCACTCCCTCTCTCTTCACTTCCAATGCCCGTTTCCTGGCTCAGTGATGCAGTGACTTCCTGAATATACTGATGAAGCCTGTGAACACACACCATGTGCTTGAGATGCCTAAACTATCCATTGCTTCCCTCCTGACTGTCATGTTGATATTAACAATTGCCTGACGGTTCTTCATGAATTTTCCATTACATAAATATCTCTCCAGTCACATTTTCTGTGATTGCAACTGTGTGAGACTGCAGAGTCTCTTGATGACTAAATACAGTAGAAGCAAAGGTCCACAGTAGTCAACCCTAATCCAGCAGATGGTCACACGTGACATGTCCAGGTGTCTGATACAAAATGCAGAATCAGCATACCACAAAATAAGACAGAGGAGAATATAATCCAGGAATTTTTAAAAATCAACCTACCATAGCCAAAATTCAATAATTACTTACAGACAAAATAGTGTTGTGGAATATGCTCAAGAGGATACCAAATGGATGAGCCTTGACAGGGCTGTGTCTTTTACATGTTACTTGTCATATAGATTCCTCTAGCCTTCTGTTCCAGGATAGCTGCTAGAATCATGGTGCATGCAACAAAAATTGCAATACAGATGGCAATTCAAGGATGATTTTTTCTAAAACAATCAAAGCCAACTGCCTCTATCCATAGCCACACTTCTAGAGTAGAATATATGGACCACATTTTTCAAGTGGTAAGCCATTCCATGTCTCTCTGTCCTCCACTATCCCTGCAAAAGAAAAAAAAGGAAGGAAGGAGGGGAATGATATTGTCTGGTTCCAAAGACATTTAATCATTTGCTTCAATGAAATCACATCATCATCAAGTTTGAATATACAGAAATAAAAGAGAAAATAATACTTTAGGCAGTTACTATTAGAAATTTTTAAAGGCTTGATAACTTAGTGATAACATCACAATCATCAATATCCTATAGTGACAGAGCTAGTTGAAATACTACCACCACCACCACCACCACTATTACTACTGCTATTCATATTATATCTTGCTACTCCACCTCAGTTAAAAGCCAGCAATCTCAGCTGGGCACAGTGGCACAAGCCTGTAATCCTAGCACTTAGGGAGGCTGAGACAAGAGAATCACAAGTTCAAAGCCAGCCTCAGCAATGGCGAGGTGCTAAGCAACTCAGTGAGACCCTGTCTCTACATAAAACAAAAAATAAGGCTGGGGATGTGGCTCAGTGGTCGAGTGCCACTGAGTTCAATCTCCAGTACCAAAAAAAAAAAGCCAGCAATCTCTTTGGTATTACCAATGTGCAATACTGTCACTCCAGGAGTCAACCAGAGATGATAGTGCTGAAAAAATTGAGTTTTTACACAATGTCAAAATTATAATATTTGACTATTAAAGCTTTTTGAATACAGTTGGAAAATAATAAAAATTTGTTAAAACTTCATTTTTGTTTTATATCCCAGAAATTCAATCAATGGCAATATTTGGTATTGACCTTGGCTTTGGACAAGTATTTTTAACATTAATCCATCTGGCATTTGGTCAAAATATAAATGGGCTCCATTTCCAATTTCCTTTTGTCCTTGAGGACTTTATTTTTATTTATTTATTTATTTATTTTGGTACTGGGGATTGAACTCAAGTACTCGTGGGGATGGTACTCAGCCACTGAGCCACATCCCCAGCCCTATTTTGTGTTATATTTAGAGATGGGGTCTCAATGAATTGCTTGGTGGCTCGCCATTGCTGAGGCTGGCTTTGAACTCATGAATGTCCTGTCTCAGCCTCCCAAAGTGCTGGGTTTACAGGTGTGCACCACCGCACCTGGCTGAGGACTTTTATTTTTAAATTCATTTACTGCCCTCTGACTGGAATTTTAAAAAGGAGCAAAAATAAATATATATGATTAATTAGGGTATACTATGTTTTAAACCCTACTAGTTTTCTTTTTTTTAATTAATTAATTTCTTTAAATGCATTTCAAGTCATAGTACATATATAGAGCTCAATTTTTCCATCTCTGGCTGCAAACAAGAGTCACACCATTTGTGTTTTCATACATGCACCTAGGGTGGTAATGTCTATCTCATTCAACCATTTTTGATACTCCCATTCCTCCTCCCCTCCCTCACCTCCCCCTTGCCACATCCAAATTTCTTCCATTTCTCCCATGTTCCCCACCCCCACCCCCCTTATGTATCGGCATCCACTAATCAGAGAAAACATTTGGCCTTTGGTTTTTGGGGATTGGCTTACTTTACTTAGCAATGTGTTCTCCAATTCCATCCATTTACCTGCAAATGACATAATTTTATTCTCTTATATTTCTGAGTAATATTCCATTGTGTATATATACCACAGTTTCTTCATCCATTCATCTATTGAAGGGCATCTAGGTTGCTTCCACAGTTTAGCAATTGTGAATTGTGCTGCTGTGAACATTGAAGTGGCTGCTTTACTGTAGTATGCTGTTTTTAAGTCTTTAGGGTATAGGCCAAGGAGTGGGATAGCTGGGTCATATGGTTGTTCCATTCCAAGTTTTTAAAGATATCTCCATACTGCTTTCCAGATAGGTTGCACCAGTTTGCAATCCCACCAGCAATGTTTGAGTGTGCCTTTTTCACCACACCCTCGCCAGCACTTATTGTTGCTTGTATTTTGGATAGCTGCCATTCTGACTGGGGTAAGATGAAATCTGAGAGTAGTTTTGATTTGCATTTCTCTATTGGCTAGAGATGTTGAACATTTCTTCATATATTTGTTTATTGATTGTATATCTTCTTCTGAGAAGTGTCTGTTCAGCTCCTTAGCCCATTTATTGATTGGGTTGTTTGCTTTTTTTTGGTGTTAAGTTTTTTGAGTTCTTTACATATCCTAGAGATTAGTGATCTGATGTGCATGTGGCAAAAATTTGCTCCCAGAATGTAGACCATCTGTTAACCTCATTGATTGTTTCTTTTGCTGAGAAGAAGCTTTTTAGTTTAAATGTATCCCATTTGTTTACTCTTGATTTTATTTCTTGTGCTTTGGGAATCTTGTTAAGGAAGTTGGGGCCTAATCTGATGCGATGAAGATTTGAGCCTACTTTCTCCTCAGTTAGATGCAGGGTTTCTGGTCTAATTCCTAGGTCCTTGATCCACTTTGAGTTGAGTTTTGTGCATGGTGAGAGATAGGGGCTTAGTTTTATTTTGCTGCATATGGATTTCCAGTTTTCTCAGCACCATTTGTTGAAGAGGCTATCTTTTCTCCAATGTATGTTTTTGGCAACTTTGTCTAGTATGAGATAGCTGTATTTATGTGGGCTAGTCTCTCTGTCTTCTATTCTGTACCATTGTTCTACATGTCTATTTTGGTGCCAGTACCATGCCACTTTTGTTACTATATCTTTGTAGTATAGTTTAAGATCTGGTATTGTGTTGCCTCCTGCTTCACTCTTCTTGCTAAGGATTGCTTTGGCTATTCTGGGTCTCTTGTTCTTCCAAATGAATTTCATGATTGACTTTTCTATTTCTATAAGAAAGGGCTTTGGGATTTTAATTGGGATTGCATTGAATCTGTATAGCACTTTGGGTAGTATGGCATTTTAATAATATTGATTCTGCCTGTCCAAGAGCATGGGAGATCTTTCCATCTTCTAAGATCTTCTTCAATTTCTTTCTTTAGTGTCTTGTAGTTTTCCTTGTAGAGGTCTTTCACCACTCTTGTTAGATTGATTCTCAAGTATTTTAATTTTTTGAGGCCATTGTGAATGAAGTAGTTTTCCTAATTTCTCTTTCAGAGGACTCATTGTAGATGTATAGAAAAGCATTTGATTTATAGGTGTTGATTTTATATCCTGCAACTTTGCTGAATTCATTTATCAATTCTAGAAGTTTTCTGGTGGAATTTTTTGGATCCTCCAAGTATAATATCATGTCGTCTGCAAATAATGATAATTTGAGTTCTTCTTTTCCAATTCGTATCCCTTTAATTTCTTTCATCTAATTGCTCTGGCTAGTGCTTCAAGGACTATAATGAATAAGAGTGGTGAAAGAGGGCATCTCTGTCTTGTTCCTGTTTTTAGAGGGAATGCTTCCAATTTTTCTCCATTTAGGATGATATTGACCTTAGGTTTAGCATATATTGCTTTAACAATGTTGAGGTATGTTCCTATTGTCCCTAGTTTTTCTATGTTTTAAATATGAAAGGGTGCTGTATTTTGTCAAATGCTTTCTCTGCATCAATTGATAGAATCATGTGATTCTTATCTTTAAGTCTATTGATGTGATGGATTACATTTATTGATTTCTGTATGTTGAACCAACCTTGCATCCCTGGAATGAAACCCACTTGATCATGGTGTACTAGTTTTTTAATATGCTTTTGTATGTGATTTGCCAAAATTTTATTGAGAATTTTTGCATCTACATTCATCAGGGATATTGGTCTGAAATTTTCCTTTTTGCTATGTCTCTTTCTGGTTTTGGAATCAGGGTGATACTAGCCTCATAGAATGAGTTTGGAAGGGTTCCCTCCCTTTCTATTTCATGGAATAATTTGAGGAGTATTGGAGTTAGTTCTTCTTTGTAGGTCTTGTAGAACTCGGCTGAGAATCCATCAGGTCCAGGGCTTTTCTTGGTTGGCAGACTCTTGATGGCATCTTCTACTTCCTTGCTTGTAATTGATTTGTTTAAGTCATGAATGTCCTCCTGGTTCAGTTTGGGTAGGTCATATGTCTCTAGAAATTTGTTGATGTCTTCACGGTTTTCTATTTTCCTGGAGTATAAATTTTCAAAATAGTTGCTAATTATCTGCTGTATTTCAGCAGGGTCTGTTGTGACATTTCTTTTTTCATTACAATTTTAGTAATTTGGGTTTTCTCTCTCCTTTTTTTCATTAGGGTGGCTAAGGGTTTGTCAATTTTATTTATTTTTTCAAAGAACCAGTTTTCGTTTTGTCAATTTTTTGAAATGTTTCCTATGTTTCAATTTCATTGGTTTCAGCCATGATCCTAATTATTTTCTGTATTCTATTCTTTTGGTGTTACTTTGTTCCTCTGTTTCTAGGGCTTTGAGATGTAGTGTCAATTCATTGATTTGTTGACTTTTACATCTTTGAATATATGAGCTTAATGCAATGAACTTTCCTCCTAGCACTGCCTTCATAGTGTCCCAGAGATTTTGATATATTGTATCAGCATTCTCATTTACCTCTAAGAATTTTTTTAATCTCCTCCCTGATATCTTCTGTTACCCATGCGTCATTCAATAGCAAATTATTGCGTCTCCAGGTGTTGGAGTAGCTTCTATTTTTAAAACTGTCATTAATTTCTAATTTCATTCCATTATCGTCATATAGAATACAGGGTAGTATCTCTATTTTTTTGTATTTACTAAGACTTGCTTTGATCTATTTTGGAGAAGGATCCATGTGCTGCTGAGGAAAATGTGTATTTGCTTCTTGAAGGATAGAATATTCTATATATATCTGTTAAGTCTAGGCCATTGATTATTCTACTTAGATTCTTTGTTTGGTTTTTGTTTGGAAGATCTATCCAGTGGTGAGAGAGGTATGTTAAAGTCACCCAGTACTATTGTGTTGTGGTCTATTTGATTCTTGAAGTTGAGAAGGGTTTGTTTGACATACCTGGCTGCCCCATTGTTTGGGGTAGAGATATTTAAGATTGTTATGGCTTGTTGATATATGATTCCCTTAAGCAGTATGAAATGACCTTCTTTATCCCTTTTCACTAACTCTGGTTTGAAGTCCATTTTATCTGATATGAGGATGGAAACCCCTGCTTGTTTATAAAGTCCATGTGAATAATAGATTTTTTTTCCCCATCCTTTCACCTTTAGTCTGTGAGTATCTCTTTCTATGAGATGAGTCTCTTGGAGGCAGCATATTGTTGGGTCTTTTTTGTAAATCCAATCTGTCAGTCTATGTCTTTTAATTGCTGAGTTTAGGCCATTGACATTCAGTGTTATTATTGAGACATGGTTTGTATTTCTGGACATTTTGGTTTATTCTTAGGTTTTACCTTGACTGGGTTTCTCCTTTGATTGGCCTTTCCTTTAGTGTAGTCCCTCCCTTTGCAGGTTTTCATTGTTGTTTTTCATTTCCTCCCCATGGAATATTTTGCCAAGAATATTCTGTAGTGCAGGCTTTCTTGCTGTGAATTCTTCTAATTTTTGTTTATCATGGAAAGTTTTTATTTCATCATCAAATCTAAAACTTAATTTTTCTGGATATAAGATCTTTTTTTTTTTTTTTTGGTACTGGAGATTGAACTCAGGGGCACTCAACCACTGAGCCACATCCCCAGCCCTATTTTGTGTTTTATGTAGAGACAGGGTCTCACTGAGCTGCTTAGCACCTCGCTGTTGCTGAGGCTGGCTTTGAACTCCTGATTCTCGTGTCTCAGCCTCCCTAAGTGCTTGGATTACAGGCTTGTGCCACCATGCCCAGCTTGGATATAAGATTCTTGGTTGGTATCCATTGTCTTTCAGAGCTTGGTATATGTTGTTCCAAGCTCTTCTAGCTTTAAGGGTGTGGGCTGAGAAGTCTGCAGAGATCCTAGTTGGTTTCCCCCATATGTAATCTGTTTCCTTTTACTTGTGGCCTTTAAGATTCTCTCCTTATTCTGAATGCTAGGCATTTTCATTATGATGTGTCTTGGTGTAGATCTGTTGTGATTTTGTACATTTGGTAGCCTGTAAGCCTCTTATATTTGCTTATCCAATTTATTCGTCATGTGTGTTTGGAAAATTTTCTGATATTATTTCATTGAATAGATTGCTCATTCCTTTGGTTTGAAATTCTATACCTTTCTCTATCTCAATAGTTCTTAAATTTGGTCTTTTAATGTTATCCCATAATTCTTGGATGTTCTATTCATGGTTTCTTACTGTCTTTACTGTGTGGTCCATTCTATTTTCAAGGTTAAATATTTTGTCTTCATTGTGTGAGGTTCTGTCTTCCAAGTGATCTAATCTGTTGGTGATGCTTTCTATTGAGCTTTTAATTTGGTTTATTGTTTCTTTCATTTCAAGGATTTCTGTTTGGTTCTTTTTTCAGAATCTCTACCTCCTTATTGAAGTAATCTTTTACTTCCTGTATTTGCCTATGAATCTCTTTATCAAAATGATCTTTTGCTGACTGAGCTTGCTCTCTTATATCATTCTTTAAGTCACAGAATATTTTAATTATGTACATCCTGAACTCCTTCTCTGACATTTCTTCTGCTGTGCTGACCATGGATTCTAATAATGTAGTATCTTGGTTTGTTTGAGGCACTTTCTTCCCTTGTTTTTCCATGTTGTTTGTGTATCTTTCCTTCTAGCCCTGCAGATCCAAGATGTTACAGTTTTTATCCTAGAGGCCTATATTTTCCCTATAGGGTTCCAATACCTCTCCTTTAAGGGGGAGACCAATATTGACAGATGTCAGTACAAACAATATATAGTTTCACATCAAGTAGCTCCTAATAACTCCTAAATACATTTACAGCTTAGTCATAGTATATAGAAATTATGAGTTAAATTATCATCTATTATATAAATAATAGGTTTTCACAAGGGTCTACAGTTTCTGCTGGTGGACTAGAGAGAATTGAGGGTGGCATGTCAGATGGGATGTTAGGGCAGTAGGAAGTGAGGATATAGTTATTAGATCCTAAAAAGCATGAAAGAGGAATCAAAAAGAAGTTGGCTATTAGTAGAAAGGAGAGAAAGAGATTTGGGGCAGACCAGTAAGAAGGAAGAAAATAGAGTACAACTAATGAGGAGACATAAAAATTAATAAAAATTAAACATATACAGGTGGAAGTTATCAGACTGTATAATACAACTGTAGTATACTAATCAGATATCCCAGTCTACTGTATTGTAATGCATAAAAAATACTTGGTTTCACAAATGTTGGGGATGTGAGGGCGGAAAAAGAGTGAGAGAAAAGAAAGGGAAAAAAAGAAAGAAAGAAAAGAGGAAAAGAGGAGAGAAAAAACAAAAAAAGGAATATTAGGAAAAAAATTAAAAAATAAAAAGTCTCAATGTAAATAAACAGGATTGCTTCCTTTCACCTCCAGTAGGTGGAGTTGTCTGTTGCTTATTGGTATCTGCCCGCTCAGGTGAAGAATGTCGTAGCTGGACTCTCACAAAGAAGCCTTCTGCTTCAGAGATAGGGTGAAGGGCCAGGCGGTGGAGTTGGGTGACATGTTCGAAGATGCAGCTTTGTGGTGTGCTGTGCTGAAGGAAAAGTTTATCTCCAGATTCTGTCTGGTGCCCCCTGGTGTAGGAAGTTCCACCCTGGTAGATGGAGATTCACACAAGAACAGCAGCCAGGAGTCCCACACGGGAGCGGGGGTCCACAGGAGCAATTGCTAGGGGTCCTGTGGGGTGTGTAGGAGCAGGCCTCACCAGGGGGCGCATCTGGCACTGGAGTCCATGGCCGGGGCTCTATGCTGCTTGCGGCTGGAGTCCTTTGTAATTGCTGTGGCCTTGTGGCCCTGCGGGCATGCGAGTGGAGTTCCTGTGGAGGCAGCTACAGGGTGTTCTCCAAAAACTGGCTGAGAAATGGTGTTTCCACTACTTCAAACTCCGGTCCTGGAGAGACTAGGAACGCTGGGTCCATCTAGGCCGCCATCTTGGAACGGATCCCCTTCTGGTTTTCTTAAGGATGATTGTCTTAGTTCAGGTTGCTATAAAAAAAATATGCTATAGACCAGTGGCATATACAAGAAACATTTATTTTTTACATTGTGCAGGCTGGGAAGTCCAAGGTCAGGGCACTGGCAGATATGATGATTTCTGGTGAAGGCCCATTTCCTGGTTTGCAGCTGTCCAAGTCATCACAGAGCAGAGAACATACAGGAAGAAGCAAGCTCCTCAATCTCATGAGAGCACTGAACCCATTCAGTAGGATTCCATTCTTAAGATCTAATTCCTTCCCAAAGGCCCCACCTCCTAGTAACATCACAATGGGGGTTAGGATTTCAATATATGAATTTTCAGGGACACATTCAGACCATGACAATGATCACAATAATAGTTGGCACCTACATAGTGTTTCTTAAGTTCCAGAAACTCTTCCCACATGGTGTATCTAACTCTTCTAACTTCCCAAATGAGCAACTTGCCCATCCTAACTCAGAGCCAGGATCCAATCTGAACATTTTGGCTTTGGAATCTATATTTTTAACCATTGGGCTACTGATTCCTGACCACTTTTCTTTATCACTAAATATTCTGCTATAATACCATGTAGGTACTACCTAGCATTCCCTGCATGGATAAATAATAATTAAAAAAATTGAACATATTAATCATGTCTACTTCTTCCTTATTAGGCAATGTTGCACAGAATGTACTTATAGCCCATCTTTGTGCCAGCTGATGATTTTCTTGAATTAAGGATATGCATTTAAACACAGCCGCTTAGAAATGTTATAAAATGTGGCACTACCCACCCTCCTGCTTTTGGGGCAGGTCCCAAACAAGACTGCAACTCTCTCTTGCTTGGACAGTTCTCTGTTAACGTCTACCAAACTGTTAAATTTCCTGTCTTGAGGTTTTATAACCAAACCTTTAAATTTTCCAGTGTTCCTCCCTTGCAGGAATCATTACGAAACAACACATGAGCATGCATGCAGACCCTTTGCATCGTATGTCAGTGAAGGAAATTTTGGGTAATAAATTAGTAAGTTTCAGGCTCAAAGCCTCACATTACTGATGCCAGTTTGAACCACTACAACCTGGGATAGATTTTTAGCTCCATGAAAACTGGAGTTTACCAATGTGATTTACCATGGACTCCCAGTCTGAAACCATGAATGCTTCATATGCAATAGATATCAGTACATACTTGCTTAAAGAATACCTTAATTCAAGCTTTAAAAGTTGAGGCTGACATTACCCCCTTCCAGGGTAAACTATTACATGCTCTGTGTTAGACACATTTTACGCAGTTTTCACAATTCCACAGAAACTTGTGTTTCCTAAGAAAAGTGTCTGGGATGTCCCTGGCTATAGGAAAGTAGGAAAAGGCCCCAACAAAACAACAACCAAAGTTCAAGTTAATATTGCTAGATGACCCAGAAGAAAGTCAGCAGAAAGAAAGTAGCGTAGAGCATCACACTTATCTCTTGTTAATGTGAAAATTAGAGATTAACATCTTACACACATAGCTCCAGGGCAGTCATCCAAACAGATATGCTTCCAGTTAAAGTCTGACATTTTAGTACCTCACCTCACTTCACCCACCCAGTAGCCCAAGGAGCAAGTCCTATTGTTTCATTTTTCAAATGAAGAAACTGAGCATAGAGAAATCAAGCCTTTTCCCCAGAGACACAGGGCCAAATTTGCCTTCAAAGAGATTTTTTATTTCTTTTTTCTTTTTTTTGGTACTGAGGATTGAACGCAGGGGTACTGGACCACTGAGCCACATCTCCAGCCCTATTTTGTGTTTTATATAGAGACAGGGTCTCACTGAGTTGCTTAGTACTTCACCATTTGCTGAGGCTGGCTTTGAACTCGTGATTCTCCTGTCTCAGCCTCCCAAAGTGCTGGGATTACAACGTGCCTGGCTGATTTTTTTTTTTCTTAAAATTGCTTTTTGTTGTTGTTGTTGTTCACAGTAAAATACGCCCCTCCCCCCAAAAAATTTCCAGCCACTCAGAAGTCAGATGATGACTCTGTTCTTAGCCCTGTGACAGTGGACAGGTCACTCGAGAGTATAGCTTAGATTGCACATGATGGGAGATGGTTAGTACTTGAACTGGGGCAATGGTAACATGAGGGTATACATAAAGATTCGTCGAGTTGTGTTGAGTAATGATGTGCAGGTTTCTGTATACCAATTTTACCTCAGTACAGCTGGAAAAATTCTAATTTTTAAAAATTTTTCTTTTTTTTAAACCTTTATTTTATTTACTTTTGTCTTTTTAAATTTATTCTAATTAGATATACATGAGAGCAGAATGCATTTTGACTCATTGTACACTAAAAATTTTTCTTGACACACAGTAATTGTACATATTTATGTGGTACACTGTGACATCTCAATATATTTATATAGTGTGCAATGATCGGATCAGGGTAATAGGCCTATACATCACCTCAGACATTTATCATCTCTTCATGTTGAGAACATTTGAAATTCTACTAGCTAAGAGGAAATACTCAGTTGTAATCAACTATATTTATTTGATAGAATATTATAAGTTATTCCTCCTATTCATCCGCTCTCCTGTGCCATTTAACCATACTCTCTCCATCCCTCCATCCCCAACCCCTTTCCCACTCTCTGGAAACCACTATTCTACCATCTACTTTTTTGAAATTAACTTTTTAGCTTCCAGATTTAAGTGAGAACATGTGGTATTTGTCTTTCTGTGCTTGATTTAGGAAAAAAATATTTTTAAAAGTCAAGGTAATTTGTGTGTTTGTGTAACATGGTAGTTAGCAATGCCAGGTCCTCAGTTTTTTTTTTTTTTTTAACATTTTGATTTGCACATAATAATTGTACATATTTATGGAGTACAGTGTGATAATTCAATACATATACACAGTATGTAATAATCAGATCTGGTAGTTAGCATCTACTTCTCCTTAAGTATTTATCATTTTTTTGTGTTGGGGACCTTCTAATGCCTGTTTTCTAGTTTCATCTCAGATTTTATTCAAATGTCCTTTGATTCTTTACTATTACTAGGATAGCTGTAAACTTTCTTATTGAAGGAAATATTCTTTATTGTATATTTTTAATGAAAGGATTATAAATAAGAAAGACTGTAGAAAATAAGAGTCTATTTGGCTTAAGATGCTTTTCAGCAAAATAGCCAGAATACTAAAGCTCTTGGTACATTCCTGGTTGGTTTTAAAAGACTAGCCTAATTAAACTGACAGAGTATGAGGTATTTACCTCCTGATGTAAGATGCATTTGGTGACAAGCTGGCAGAAATAACCCATATCAGGGCATTTTTGAGACATCATCTGGAACACATTACTCTTTTCCAAACACCAGAGGTAGATTTAGTAGCAACCTAATGAAGTTTAAGCTTCTGAGCTCAAGCTCTGTATCTAATTATGTATTTTTCAAATATTTTTCTTTAAAAAAGGGCTGAATGTTGTATTAACTTCAAGCCTCACAAATCAGATATTTCCATGCAGACCCACATAGAAAGAACTAAAAGGAAGTAGCCCTGAGAGAGTTAACGCTGAGATAGGCCCTGTTGAGGGGTTGTGTCTGCACGTTCCAAATCTGCTTCTCTGTCTTTATTTATGTTTAGGGTTAGGCTGCATTGGCAGGTTGGTTGGTATGTTTATTAATCAAGCACAACACAAAAATGAAAATTTAAGTAAATTTTGTTAAATCATGGAATGTGTTTTAGAGGCTGCTTGTAAGTTCATCATTCATCAACAGAATGATGCTGTATTTTCATTTTAGATATGTGAACCATGAATTTGAGCATGCTGTCAGTCTCAGTTCATACCTCAGGATTTTCAAGTTTGAATTGGTTCTCACATAAAATAAATTCCATTCCTTCTTCTCCACCCCCCCTTTGGTACTGGAGATTGAACTCAGGGGCACTCGCCCACTGAGCCACATCCCTATTTTGTGTTTTATTTAGAGACAGGGTCTCACTGAGTTGCTTAGTGCCTTGCCATTGCTGAGGCTGGCTTTGAACTCACGATTCTCCTGTCTCAGCCTCCCTAAGTGCTGGGATTACAGGCTTGTGCCACCGAGCCCGGCTCCATTCCTTCTTTATTTTGTGACTTGGCAATAAACAATAAAGAAGAACTAGGAGAAACATTGTTGCATTATTGGGGTTGTTTTCACTGAACCCATTAGCACAGACTTTTTTAAGCATTAACTAACATTCACACCCAGGCAAGAAAGGAGCATTAAAGGAAATGCACGCTTTAATTGTTCCCCAAATGGCGTGTATGTGTACAAATAGTGGGTGAGACAAATGTAAAATGCTTACAGATGAGGTGTGTCAGAACTATTGAATTAGCAGAACCATCAGGAGAAACAGTACCCGGAGAAGCCAGCACACAGGTGAAATCGTGGTGTTAATAACCTTGAGGTTCACAGTTCTTGAAGTCTGCAGCTAGGGTCAGAGGCATCAGAGTTTGGTTTCCTGGACAGTGGCACAGGGTGCTCTGCTTCTTTCCTGGGAAGTTGAAGTTGGGGTGTCCTCAGCATCTCAGATCCACAGGTTGTTTTAGTGGAGGCTTAAGAAAGAGGAAAAATGTAGAAAACATACCCTTCACTCAGAGTAGTTTTTCATCTTCATTTCCTGTTAAAAACTGAGTATTATGCTTGTGTGTGGTAAGGGGGAAATCTTTTTAAAAACTAATTTTAACTCCAGAGCTTGGTAATAACTGCCTCATCTCTACCTCATCACAATCGACATCACACTCTTCCCGCTCTCCACTTCCTCACTCTCCCAAACCCCACCCTTGCCAGGCACAGTACACAATGTCTGTGTTTTTATCTCTTCTCATCAAGACTGGATGCTAATGGGGAGTGGGGTGGCTTGACCATGACCATCACCACCAATCAGCCACAAAGGCTTCTCATGGCTTACCACAAAGCCCAGGTAAGAGGAAGAAAAGCAAGTCACATAGTGGGAAACATACTTACAAACCATATATCTGATCAAGACTGATCCCTAGAACATACAAAGAAGTCTCAAAACTCAGGAGTAAAAAAGCAATCTATGGGCAAAAGACATTTCAATGAAGAAAATATACAGATGATAAGCAAATTCATAAAAAGATGTACAAGATCATTATCCATAAGGGAAATGCCAATTCAATCCACATTGAGATACCACTTTACACTTACCAAAATGGCTAAAATAAAAGATAATCACTATACCAAATGCTGGAAAGGATGTAGGAAAAACCAAATCAATTATACACTCATCATTTTGGAATACCAAATTTTACAGCCACTCTGGAAAAGAGTTTGGTGGTTTCTTTAAAACATAAACATGCAACAATCACACAATCCAGGAATTGCACACCTGGTATTTATCCCAGAGAAATGAAGAGTTAGTTCACAAAAAAACCTGAATATGAATGATTGTAGCAGCTTTATTCATAATTGTCAAGAAAAGGAAAAAAAATAAAAGAGTGAAAAAAATAAAACAGTGAACGAATAGTTAAACTAAACAGAAAACTATTCAGCAATAAAAAGGAAGAACTGATTGGTATATGTCACAATTTGAATGAATCTTCAGAGAATCATGCTCAATGAAAAAAAAATCAATCGCAAAAATCTTTTAAAACACATACTATAAACCCATATTATATTTTGTTTCTACAATGTTTTTAAAATGGCAAAATTATATAAATGAGAAGAGATTAGTGGTTACCAGGGATTGATGAGAAGTTGGGTGTGGGAGGGAAGTGGGTGGTTATAAAAGGGCACATGAGCCATCCTGTGGTGATGGAAATGTTCTGTATCTTGACTCTATCAGTGTCATATCCTGGTTCTGATGTTGTACTATAGTTTTGCAAGATATTACCTTTGGGGAAACAGTAAAAGAGCTAAGCCAGAACTCTTATTTCTTACCACTGCATGTGAAATTAAAATTTTAATTTATAAAATTAACATAATTTAAATTATCCTTTACTTTTTCTTTTCATGAAATGGAATAATTGTACATATTTATGGGGTATAGTAGGATATTTCTTTTGTTAAATTTATTTATTTTTATTAGTTCTATTCAGTTACATGTGACAGCAGAAAGCTTTTTGATTCATTGTACACAAATGGAGCAGAATTTTTTCACTTCTCTGGTTGTACATGAAATAGAGTCACATCATTTGTACAATCATACATGTACCTAGGGTAATGATGTCTGTCTCATTCCACCATCTTTCCTACCCCTATCTTTCCTTCCACCATCTTTCCTCTCCTCCCCTTCTCTTTGCCCCATCCAAAGGTCCTCCACTCATCCCATGCCCCCCATCATGGATTAGCATCCAGTTATCAGAGAAAATATTCAGTCCCTGGTTTTTTGGAATTGGCTTATTTCACTTAGCATGATATTCTCCAACTCCATTCATTTACCTGCAAGTGCCATAATTTTATTCTCTTTTAATGCTGAGTAATATTCCATTGTGTATGTATACCACAGTTTCTTTATCCATTCATCTATTGCAGGGCATCTAGGTTGATTCCACAGTTTAGCTATTGTGAACTGAGCTGTTATAAACATTGAAGTGGCTGCATCACTGCGGTATGATGTTTGGGTAAGTCCTTTGGGTATAGACCAAGGAGTGGGATAGCTGGGTCAGATGGTGGTTCCATTCCAAATTTTCTAAGGAATCTTCATACTGCTTTCCAGATTGGTTGTACCAGTTTGCAGTGCCACCAGCAATGTTTGAGTGTGCCTTTTCCCCCACATCCTCACCAACACTTATTGTTGTTTGTATTCTTGATAAATTCCATTCTGACCGGTGTGAGATGAAATTTTAGAGTAGTTTTGATTTGCATTTCTCTAATTGCTAGAGATGTTGAACATATTTTCACATGTCTGTTGATCAACTGTATATCTTCTTCTGAGAAGTGCCTGTTCTGCTCCTTAGGCCATTTATTGATTGGGTTGTTTGTTTTTTTGGTGTTAAGTTTTTTGAGTTCTTTATATATCCTGGAGATTAGGGCTCTATCTGTTGTGTGTGCGGCAAAAATTTACTCCCCAAATGTAGGCTCTCTCTTCACCTCATTGATTGTGTCTTTTGCTGAGAAGAAGCTTTTTAGTTTGAATTCATCCCATTTATTGATTCTTGCTTTTGTTTCTTGCTCTTTAGGAGTGTTATTAAGGATTTCAGGACCTAATCCAACATGATGAAGATTTGAGCCAACTTTTTTTCTCTGTTGGGTGCAGGGTCTCTGGTCTAATTCCTAGGTCCTTAATCCACTTTGAGTTTTGTGTATGGTGAGAGATAGGGGTTTAGTTTCATTCTGCTGCATATGGATTTCCAGTTTCCTCAGCTGGAAGAGGCTATTTTTTCTTCAATGTATGTTTTTGGTGCCTTTGTCTAGTATCAGATAACTATATTTATGTGGATTTGTCTTTGTGTCTTGTATTCTGTACCATTGGTCTACATGTCTATTTTGGTGCCAATACCAAGCCATTTTTGTTACTATAGCTTTGTAGTATAGTATAATGTCTGGTATTGTGTTGCCTCCTGCTTCACTTTCTTGCTAAGGATTGCTTTCGCTATTCTGGGTCTCTTATTTTTCCAAATGAATTTCATGATTGCTTTTTCTATTTCTATAAGGGAATACACATATTGAAATCAAAGGGAGCTCAGGAGAGGAAAGAGACCAAGGGGTACAAGGAGAGGGAGGGGGAAGTGCAAATTATATTGTTATACTGTGGGCATGCATGGATATGTAACAAATCCCATCATTATGTACAACTAAAATGCACCAATAAAAAATTTGGAAAGAAAAAAATGTAGCCACAATGCCATTATGATACCTTAATAAGTTCTTAAAATAATAATTTAAGATTACAAATTATTTAATTTTTATTATAACCACATAAAAATGTGTTCTAATTCCCAATTGTTTCATGAACACCAGAATTTTCAGAGTTTGTTAGAATCAGTATGCAAATATTTTTCCAGTGTAAAAAGATAGGGGAAAATCAGGAGAGAGTTGAGTCATGGTCAACCAGGTGCAGCACATTTCATGAAGGATGAGTCATTCAACCCTGACAAATGCTGCAGAGGTCAGTTGAGAAAAGAGCTAAAGTGTGTCTGCTATACTTAACAAGAGAAGACTTAATAAGCTGCCTTTTGGTGGTAGTGAGAAGCAGGCAGGGAATGACTGGGTTAAGAGTGCAGAATTAAAAACTAAATGGAACTTGAAGACAAGGTTTAGATAAAGCTCTCCGGATTCCTTCTATAAAGGGAAAAAGAAAGTTGATAAGCTGAGTGAAATCACGGTTAAAATTGTTTTTTAAAGACAGGAAACTCATAGAGGATATTTAATGCTGTTGAGAAACAACAGAAAAGTAATATGTTAAAGACACTAAAGCAAGGTGCTAATTGCCTGAAGGAAGGCTCCTGTGTATAGAGGGGATGGCAACCAGTACAGAGGGGACCATAGCTGCCATTATTGAAGCAAAGGCCTCTTCCACAGTGATAGAAGGGCAAACACCGATACAAATGTGTAGATTTGATTGTTTGACCTCAGGAATTCAGGGTACATACTGTTTGATAAACAGTAAAAGCTGAGTTCATATACTGAGGGTAATGGCAAGAGGTTATTATCAGCATAGAAATGAGGATTAAAATAGATTCCTTGCAGGACAAAGAGGTTCTAGAAGTCGGCAATAGCACTGAGGGCCCAGCTGTTAGAGACAGACACAGCCACCAACTTCTGCACTGGTGTGATATTCTCTTCAGTTACACTCAGGATGTAATGTATTTGCCACAAATCACATAAAAAAAAAAAAAAAGCTTAAGGGAAGTGAAAAAAATTCATTGCTTATCATTTGTGCTCTATTGGTTTGGTGGTCTTCAGATTAGGTAACCACCTTTTAGGAATCAAAAGGAAGAAGTTCCTGATTTAATGTTATTTTCCCTAAAAATAAGTCTAATATCATCCATTCAGTGGTCAAATTTCCTAATTGTCTTATGAGCATCTTTTTAATAGTTGGTTTGTTTGGATCAGATCCAACAGGACCCACACATTGCACTTTGTTGGTAAAGTTTTTGTTGTTGTTGTTTTTTGTCAGGCTGAGTATTGAACCCAGGGCCTTGTACATGTCAGGCAAGTACTATACCACTGAGCTACTCCCCCAGCCCAATGGGATTCTTAAACTTTCTTTTAGTTTGTAACAGTTCCCCTTGCAGAAGATGAATCCTGTAAAGCTGTCCCCATTCTGGATTTGTGATTTAGGTGTATAGCTGGTGCTATGAATCTCTGCTACATTGCATTAGGAGCCTAGTGCAAGGCCTCATTGTCTTGTTCTTTGTGATATTAAGGTTAATCTGTAGATTTAGGTATTGTTAGACTAATTTATCTATTACATTTCCCATTAGCCTTTTACCTTCTAACCTTAGCAGTGAAGATTCATTATTTCATTAAGTTTTAAGTGGGTGAAGTTTGATTAGGAGTTGGGTGATATTTTAATCAATTTTAATTAATTCCTCCTGCAAATATTAGTTGGAATTTAACTCACGTAGGAAAATAGAATGAATGCTTGTGTCTACCCTTTTATTTATAACACAACTTCATTCCCAGTTTTAAAGAGAGTAAAAAACAAAACAAAAGAGAAACCAAACAAAATTTGGCCTGCTTATTGGTCTTAGATGCTGCTGGGTGAATCAATGGTTATAATAAAGGGTTTACAAAAGTATACACTTAGAATGAAATTATAGGCCAGCAGAAATCACAGAAATAAGTGAAATGAGATCTCATAAAATGAAGTCCAGATTAATTTGTGGTATAGACTTAAGCTATTACTAAAACAGGAAGTAGGAAACTAGAAATGTTAGCACAAAATGACCGAGGTGGGTGTAAACTTCACGGATCAGCACAGCTTTTATTCAGTGATGAAATCACACATCTGATGGACCCACTTTCCTGGTGGAAAATGAGCCAAAGGGGGAGTCTGTGCTTATATAGTTTACACTGAGAATTGACTTAATTATTGACAGAGCGTGTTTGGGCACTCAGGAAAGAGATTTGTTTTTTCTGGGCAATATTTTGACTTGGAGAAGATGGAGGGTCTGGGGTAAGCATTCAGTTATCTCTTTCCCTCCAGGATCCATTGCACTGTCACTGGGAAAGGATTTATTTTGGGAAGGATTGATGCTTTGGCATCCTCTCAGAAACTGCCATTCTAGTCTTGATGGATGTTTCCTCCCCATGGACTGTCCTGGCACTGAATGTTGTTTGTTTCCTTTCTAGGGATTGTCTTGTCACTGGGAAAGAATGTATCAGGAACAGATCAATGTTATCAATGTGTTGCCTTCTTTCTCACTCCCTGTTCCTAGGCCACACTATTTTGGGGTTTGTCATTTTCCATATCTTCCAAGAATAATTAAAGTGACACTTAACACAGTGTCCAACTCATGATATTAATCCACCAGATGATGCTTGTGTTTTATTTTCTTGAGAAATTTACATTAATTAACAGCAAGACATATTCTCCAAATAAGTATTATATTTGTAGATGGCTGTGGATTCCTTCTGGGTTTTTTCCCCTTAATAACAGGATATCATTTGGAACTCTTGAACATCTTGATTCCCAAAAGAGTTTTCAAGTGGAAAGTGAATGCTTGTTTGGCACAAATATCTGGTATCTGAGCATGCAGAGAGGGAGACACAAAGCCTTGTTAACACCCAAAGAAATGAAAACATTAGGTATTTGCAGCCCAAACACCAAAAGTGTTTAATGAAAATATGCATGTGTACAAATCTTATCTTTGTCAATCTATATTACAACTCATTTTGCCTTGGCTGGTGTGACTACTTTTTATTTTAAATTACATTTTTTTTTTTGCTACCAAATGAGTGAAATATCAAAAACCGAAGTTTTCCAAATTATGTTACATGCATGGACTAATATGAAAACATGAATCTCACTATTATGTATAATTATGATGCACCAATTTAAAAAGTTTACTGCTTACTGACTAAACATTTGATCTGCTATTTCATCAGTCTAAAAATTACTCATGACATTAAAGATTTGTTCTACTCTGACATTCGATACAGGAACTGAAACAAGATATTGAACCATTTTAACTTCTTTGAAACCACAATGTCTTTGGTTAAATTTTTTAAATTCCCTCTATTTTAGAAGTTGCCTCAAGGAAAATGAACTTGATATTCAAGTTAGAAACTTCCTAATCAAGGGAATTGGAGGGGGTTATTTTTAACATAGTTACAAAACACTGGAAATAACTTACCTGCTAAAGGAGAATGTTTGGAACTAACCAAACTCAAAGCACTGAGAGGACCAGAAAGTGAATTTTCAAAAGAAAAAACACTTCTCCAGACATAGGCTGCTGAACAGAGAGTCAACATTTCAGAGATGCTTGTAAACAATTCATTTGAAATGTAGAAATGACTGTTATCCTAAAAAGCTTAATGTCTTTATCAAGGAACTTTGAAACTTGGCAAGTTCAAGTGAAAATCACAGGAAAATATCCAATATTAATCATTTTAATTATTTTAAGGCACCTAGTTGAGGTTTCTTTAGAAAAATGTCAAATATTTCTTATAATAAATTATATCATGAAAAAATAAAGAAACGTAATAAAGACAACACTATATCTAATATATACATGTTCAAAAATAGAAGACATTTTATATAGTGGTGCTATACAAAATTACTATTATTACAATTACTGTTCACTAATACACTAATGGCTCTAATTCAGCACTAGACCAGTGAGCATCTGGTGCATCCTTCACAGAAGCCCCAGGACCATGGGCCAATCAGGCTGGAAGGAGCCATCCCTGCAGCCAGAAAGTCTAGTTAGAAAAAATAAATAAATAAAGTGTTAGCACAGAAAAACCAGGCTGGCAGCAAACTTCACAAGTCATTTTCAGGCTTTATTCAGGAACAGGACTACATCTACCGGGATGGGCCCACTTTCCTGGTAGAAAATGAGCCAGCAAACAAAGAAAGGGACTGAGTTTTGATAGGCTATTTTGGGAGGTGGTCTAATGTAAATAGTGTGGTTCTCTGGGCACTCAGGAATTTGAGGGTTGTTTATCAATTCAATGAGATGCTTAGTTTATCATTTCAATGTGGTGATATGCTCCTTCCTCCCTGGATTAGCATCAGGAAGACATTGGTGGGGGAGGTGAAGGTAACCAAATGCATGGCTATTTTTCTTTTTCCACACCTATTAGAAAGGAAGGAATGAAGAAAGAGAGAGAGAGAGAAAAGGAGAGAAAGATAGAAAGAAAAAATGAAAACAGACCACAGAATGTGGGGGGACAGCAGAACACAGCAGTGTTACTTATGTTTGCTGATAACTTCTCAGTTCTTTTTCTAACTACATATCTTTAAGCCAGTCCATTATATAATATTTCTGTTTTTCCATATAGTTAGATTTATACTGGTGTCTTCATTTGCTTGTGGAAACTAAGAACTAACTCTTTGAGAAACTTAATTTGGCTCTCAGAGCTGTCCCTCCTCTTACACAAACATAGCAAAGTAATAAAAAGAGCAGTTTAAGTGGTAGCTTGAATTACAGCTCAGCTAGGGACTCACAGAGTTAGGCAAGTTGCTTGACCTTTCTCATGATCTATAAAACTTGAGATTAATGTTGTCTATGTGTATTATCAGCCTAGAAGAAATAACATGACAGTTCTTTGAGCTCTTTAGAAAAAAATGTACTAGTGGAATACAGAGTAAGGTAGAGCTAGTACTCAATATTATTCCCTTTTTTGGGTAAACCAGCCATGTCTATAACTACACAATTTCCACTTTTTATCTAGATCTCTAAAATACATCTAGTTAAAGTGAATTGATTAGTTTTCTTCTCATAACAAATTTACTGTGGTAAAAAAAATTAGAAAACAATTACCCTTTTATAAGTATTTCTAAACTTCTTTGCCTTTTTAAAAATTAAATAGTGCAAATATCATGATATTAGAAGCAAAATGCAGAGAGTTTCTTATCATCCCTTGGAGGTTAGGAACAGCTGCCCTGTTCTGCTTTCTCCTTGTTGGAACTGGGAATTTCCTGCTTCTTCTTTTCTTGCATTGTTTCTGCAGATTATTTTGTGGCTTAGCATCTCCTTACTTGAATCCCAACAAGGCTAGAGGTATATAGGGAAAGAGAAGGGAGAAGGAGAGACCGTGCAGCCCTCCCAGCCTCCTGGATAATTTCCCTCCACTCATCTAGCCTCCCTCATCTTTCCATTCTTTTTAATACCCCTGAATCCCATCCCCTCCAATGAACCTGTCCTTCTCCTTTCCCTGAAACACCAAATTCCCCTTCTTCTCCTCATCCTGAAACTATTCTAGCCCATGGGACATCCCTGTGCTGGCCAAAACTTGGGCCCTGTTATGGGTTGAATTGTGAGCCCCTAAAATTCAAGAACTCAAAAAGTGACCTTATTTGAAAAGAGGGCCATTAAAGACTTAACTAATTAAGATGAGGTAATACTGCAGTTGGATGTGTCCCTAATCCAACACAACAGGTGTCCTTATAAAAGGGGGGAAATTTGGACACAGAGACATACATGAACAGGAAGAACACCATGTGAAGAGACAGAGGAGAAGATGGCCATCTACAAGCCATGTGAGGCCCTAGAAGCTAGGAGAGAGGCCCGGACAGATCTTTCCCTCATAGTCCTCAAGAAGAACCAACTCTGCTGACACCTCCATTGTGAACTTGTAGCTTCCAGAATGGAGATAGTAAATTTCTACTAATTAAGTCATCCAGTCTGCAGTTCTTTGTTATGACAGCTCTAGGAAACTGATACAGGACACTTTAGTGCTCTTTAGACACTCAAGATGTTTATTGTAGAGAAAGCCGTGTCAACTCCCACTGAAACAGGATCCATTTGTGTTTCCCCTATAGTGCAATAGGCTTACACCTTAATGCTATTTTACTTGAGGGATTTAAAAATTTTTCTCCTAAAAAATGGACACTTCCTGGCTTGGAGGACCAGATTCCCAGTTTGTAACCCAGCTCTTTCCATCCCAAATGTGCAGTCTCAGGGTCCTGACAACAAGGAATTTTTGACCTTGGATTAGTTTATATCAACTCTCCTTTTTCTTGGAATTATAGATGACTGCTCTTTTTGTGCTTTTTGTAGAATTATGATTTTTAAAAATGCCTAAGTATCAAGTTAATCTTTGGAGCTTGTAAAGATACCCATGATTGGGTCCCAGTCCTGGAGTTTTGAGTTAATAAATGTGGAGTTGGGGGCAGCCTTTGGCACATAAAAAGGGTTGGCATACAGAGGTCAATGTGAGGTCCTTTGTCCTTCTCTAACTAATCTAAAGAGAGTAAATTGAGGCATGGAGGAGATAATACAGCCATTATGGTTTTATTCCAGACTACTTTCCTTTGGTTATTAATACAAAAAGGTAGTCTTTAACAAATCTTAAAAGGCCTATATGTTCCAGAACAAAGGACAGAAATGGTAGGATTATTGTTGTACAGAAACTAGAAAAACCAACAACAAGAGTGAGAAACAGGGGTGGACAGTGGGCAAGAAGGCAGCATGGCAAATCAGTAAGCAACACCAGAGTCAGCCCCTATGGGGAGAAGGAGAAACCAACAAGAAGGGCCAAGACCTGTCACAGGCAGTAGTCCCTAACCCTGAACAGATGTACCTATGACCCGCTTCCCAGAGTGGGGGTCAGGGTTGAGCATGAGGAGTGCCAGTATTTGGTGATGGAATAGCATTTTCTGCTGTTGGGAGCATCTCTCCCAACCCTCTCTCCCCATCTCCATCCTCAGTGTTGATCAGGATCCAGTTTTGGTCAAGGAAGATACACCACAGACGCTGTGTGGGGTGTGGGTAGGTTGGATGGCGGGTGAGGCAGGGTGCAGTGTGTTGCAGTGGAGATGAGGCTCTTCTTACAGAGGCCTGGGAGAGCACTGAGGGGAAGGGGAAGAGAGGGATGTTGGATAATGTGTACCACAATATAGTTTAATAGGAGGAATAAGTTCTAGCCTTGTCTGGCACAGCGGGGTGACTGTGACACCATTATATATTCTATAAGGAACTTGAAGGGAGGCGCTCAAAGCCTTCTAGCATAAAGAAATGAACAGGAAAAAAAAGAAATGATAAGGAGACAATGATATTAATTACCCTGATGTGATCAGTACATACTGAATACACATATTGAAATTCTATTTCTCTGGCTTCCACATATGAGAGAAAACATATGACCTTTGACTTTCTTATTTTGATTAACATAATGGTCTCTAGTTCCATTCATTTTCCTACAAACAACATAATTTCATTTTTCTTTATGACTGAATAAAATTCCATTGTGTGTGTATGTATGTGTGTGTATATATATATATATATGTATATATATATACACCCCACATTTTCTTTATCCATCCATTGATGGACACTTAGGCTGGTTTCATAGTTTGGCTATTGTGAATTGTGCTGCTATAAACATGTATCGCTGTAGTATGATAACTTTAATTCTTTAGGGGAAATACCGAGTGGTACAGATTGATCATATGGTGGTTCCATGCCTACTCTTTTGAGGAAGTGCCATAAAGATTTACCCTGACCTTGCACAGTGCTAGGATGTACTGAGGTTCTAGCCAGTTAGGTTCTAGCCAGATCTCACTGGCTCCAGGTACTTAGTTGACCTTCAAGAGAACCATATCTTGGGAAGATGAATATTTTACCCAAAATCTTGTACTAATTTACAACCTACCAACAGTGTAAAAGTGTTCCTTTTTCTCCACATCCTATCCAGCATTTATTATTGTTTGTATTTTTCATGACTATGTGGCTACATTTTTTAAAAACTTGTTTGTTAGTGGTAAATACCAAAACATTTATAGGTGAAATGATATGATTGCTAGTATATGCTTCAAAATAAAATAGGAGGGGCAAATTAATGAGTTAATGTAGATGAAACAAGATGGATCAAGAGTTGCTGATTAAGAAAGTTGTGTGATAGGTCCCTAAGAATTTGTTTTGTTCTTAAATCCTCTATAGTAAAAAAAAATGTATATATTTAAAAAAAAACAAAACCTATAGTTGATGTTTGCTTTTGACTATGACAGACTAGCTGGCCTGAGGTGAACAACTATAAAACTGGATTAAATATATGGAACAACTGTTTTTCTATATGTTAGACAACAAGCAGTGCATAGGATTGTGATCTCTAAAAAAAGGGAACCAAATGAAGCAAGTGCCACAATCACCCTGATTTTCTGACAAGAGATACCTTACGAGGCCACAATATAAGGAGGGGGTAAGTCTCACTGAGCAGGGGAGACTTCCATTCCAACATTGCTGAAGTGAATGGTATTTTCTGAGAAAGAAGGGAGCTACAAAGAAGATAATCTAGATATTTGCATGATTTTCCCACTGGATCCTTTGCTGAATTCTAAGCTGTGCATGCACAGGGTCAAGGTCCTGAAGTTGGTCAGAAAACCACTGCAGAGACCCTGAGCTTTCACAGTACTGGGATGTACTGAGGTTCTAGCCAGTTAGAGGGAACAGACCTTACTGGCTCCAGGTACTCAGCTGACATTCAAGAGAACCATGTCTTGGGAAGATGAGTATTGATAGATAATGGGAATTGAAAACAGTGTAGCTTGAGGGAAGAGGCAAATAGCTCTGTGCTAACACCCCTCCCTCCCCTGATGGATGTTTCCCTAAGACTAATTGCAGATAAGGGAAGAGTGCTCCGCCAGGCCGGAGTCGGTCCGCAGCTTGCAGGACCCTGACTCCTGAGCCCAAATTCTTGGGCACTAAAACTGACCACTTCATTGATATATGGAACTGGCCCCAAATTCCTAAGTGCCCAATAAAACTGGCACATCTCCACTATGCCACCCCCCAACATAAACCTATAAAAACCCAGTCCCTTTCTTTGTTCAGTGGCTCATTTTCCACCAGGAAAATGGGTCCACCACCACCTTCGCAGATGAATCCTGTTCCTGAATAAAAGCCTGAAATGATTTGCATGGTTTGCTGCCGCTTTGGTCTTTTTGCCCTTACAAGTATTTTACCCAAAGGAACTGAAAATGTTATTCCTACACAAAAACCTACATGTGAATGTCCATGGCAGGTTTATTTATAATTGCCCAAACTTGGAAGCTACCATCAATGGAAAAATAAACTGGAACATTCAGAGAGTAGGATATTATTTAATGATAAAAAGAAATGAGCTATTGAGCCACAAAAAGATATGTAGGAAGTTTAAATTTATATTCAAATTTATGATGCATATTTCTGAATGAAAAAACACAATCTGAAAATGATGCCACCAGTTACCAGTGACGAGTTCTGCTCCTCCACATGTTGAAGTTTGTACATTAGAGAAGCACACCAAGGCAAGCATTTAAGCAGAGTTTACTTAAAAAGGGGTAACAGACTTCTCCCGGGAGGGAGAAGGGAGCCATAGCTGGTATCCTGGTATCCCCAGAAGTGTAGTGTTTTGCCTTTTTATATGTCTAGGCTTCCTCTATTCTCCTGCTCTCTTCCCCTTATCTCTCTCCTTCTTGTGTATGTGACTAGGCCCAGGATGTTTGGTGGGATGGCCAAAAGGTGAAAAAGCACAAGGATGGGGGAAAGCCCAGGTGCAATTAACTACTCCTTGGGACAGGTTACCTTAGCAACCGTTGGAGCAGGGGTGATAAGGGTGGAGGAAGGGCTCTGGAGGCATTAGCATTTCAATACTTTACTAAATTGACTCAATTTACCTATTAATGCCTATCTAATTCTGGCTTCAAAAAGACTACACATTGTATGATTTCAACCTTAAGACATTCTGGATAAGATGAAACTATGGAGACAGTTAAAGGATCACTGGCTGCCAGGGGTTAGGAGGAAAGGAGGGATGAATAGTGGAGTTTAGAAAATTTGTAGGGAGGTAAAACTATGCTCTATGATAATGTAATGTGGACATATTATCACATATGTGTCAAAATCCACAGAATGCACTGTTAGGTTAAGTGAGGCAAACGCGGAACACAGACCTAAGCGGTAAGCAGCATGCATGTGCAGAACACGCCAACATGGCCGCGGCAAGCCGCATGCACAAGCTGGAAACAGCAAACAGCACGCATGCACTGTATGCACCAACATGGCCGCTGTGAGCCGCTGGCACAGGGGGACACGAACATCCAGAACGGAAGCTGCCATGTTTCCCGGCTCATCCCGGAAGGGCTCTGACCTCAGCAGGATCCCCTAACCAATCTCAGAGGACTCTAGATCACCACCTCTTCCTACCCCAGGCCCTTCCCTTCCTGCCTAAGTCTTCCTTTTCCAGACGTGGGGGTGGGCTTTAAATTTTCTATGTCACGAGTTTCCAGCGCCATACTGCCCGCTCAAGCCTGGTGGTCAGGGGTGTGGCCCAGGAGCGTACTTTCCAAAATAAAGCCTGTCCAGCAGTTCTGCTTTACTTGCTTCTGGTCATCTGGCTTTTACATGCACAACATAAAGACTGAACCCTAATGTAAACTACGGATTTAAGTTAAACCTAATTTATCAACATTGGATTATCAGTTTTAAGAAATTCATCACACTGTTAGTAACAGTTGAAACTGTATACAGAGGAAGAGGAGATATGTGGGAACTCCATTTTTCCACTCATAAATTTTTCTGTAAACCTACAGTCACTCTGAAAAACTAAAATTTAAAATATTTTTTTAAACTGACCAAGGACTCAACTGACCAAGGTCCTTTGTGACAATGTCAAGTGATGTAGTATATGTGTAATTGAGATTCTAGGAAAGAGAAAGTGGAAAATATTTGAAGAAATAATGTCTAACATATTTTTCAAATTTGATGGAAAATATTCATACATAGGTCCAAGCAGTTTAACAACATCAAAAAACAAAACTGAACAAAACAAAAATGAGCCTCATTGAATCTAGGGCTAGTCATTTATAACTCAATAAAATTAGTTTAACAACATTATTTTCCTCCTAACATATATTTTGCTAAGATAATGCTAAGATATTTTGCTTAATATAATGCTAAGCTTCAGTCTCTGAAAATGGGTTACCATTTTATAATCTCTAATTGTGGTTGCCATGAATAGCTCTACTCTCCACTCATGTACTTCAACACTTGCAAATAGGGTGCCAGTGTCTTGAAAGAAATTTTAGAGAGAATAGTGTAACCCTCTTGTATGAAGTGGTATGTTATCAATGCTCTTGATACAGGATGATCATGGTAAAGGGTGACATATCAACAACCAGGGAGTGAAAAGCAATTCTGAAGAGTTGGATTCTGAACGTGAAGACCTGGGAAAATTTTAATGGTTTATCTAATTTAGTAACCTTACATTTCTTTTTATGCATGCACAAAAAATGTGAATATATTTTAAAATACCTATATTTTTAAAACTTCTCTAAATATAAATTATTAAAAAATGTAAATTGTAAGAAAGCATTGTGATATCATTTAATTGACATCATATTTTTCTTGCTGGTATTGAAAAAGAATGGCAATTTCATAATTGATGGCATCTTGGATTCAAAAAATAGGTGCTTAAGGTTAGATCCGATGGGAAAGAGAAGGTACCCAGGGTATGTGGAAAGTTAGAAAGACTCAGGGATTAGGAAAGGAGCAAAGTCATAAGAATTTGGAAGATGTCAAAGCAAATGTCTAAATTTTGTGCCAGGGCAATTCTATATAATCCAGAGTCAACACTGAATTGCAAACTGTCTTACATGATTCTTTTGTGTTCCTTGTGTGCTTGTAGCTTCCTAACTAGATTGTAGGTTTTTCAAGGATATGTATTTTTTTTCTCTCCAAAGAACTGGCAGAGAACTCTATTTGCAAATGTCCAGTTGGTGTTTAATGTTCAGTTTATGCTTTATTCCATCTGAAAACACCCATCAGAGAGATATTTGTTTAGGACTCTAACTGGGAAACTAGTGATCTTTTGTATTTGTGCTCCTGGAGTTACTAGTAATGAGCCTTGTTAGTATGTAATAGGTGTTTCTCTTTGTTGAAAACCATTCTGCAAACTGAACATCCACTAGCTATACTCCCATGCCCAAATTATTATTTGAGTAACACAAAGAGAAACCAACAACACGTTACTAATGACAACATATAAATTGATGCTAACAAGATAAGTGGAAATTAAATTCATCTCTAAGTTCTCTTATAAAATACCAGTCATGTTTATTCTGAAATGTTTTTCAAATATTTTAAAACTCATCTTTAAAAAAACATACAGGTAAACAGGAGACTGATGGAAGAGAAAGTCGTACATGTAAATAAAGGAAGGAAACAATGTAATTAAAAAATCTGCTAATAACACATCAAGGTGATTTGTGGACCTGCTCTCTACTGATTATTGTAATCACACTAAAACATTTTTCTTTATATAGAATGAAATTTTGAGGGAATATCAGTTCCCAGATCTCTTAGGCATTAGAAATAACCTCATTTTCAATTAATGCTTGTTAGCATATTCTGGGAAAACAGTTTTCATTATTTAATGTACCTTAAAGCACAAATATGACTCAGAAAATAGATACTATCAAATTTTTTGGTTATCTCTGTTAAAAATATTCATGCATTGCTGGAGTTTGTTTCTAATCCAATTCTATTCAGAGTAAAATGTTTTCATCAGTTTATAACTATGTTTTTAAAACAGAATTTGTTTTGGAAAATTGTCAAAAGTCTTTTGAAAAATCTAAATAAATTATATTGACTAGTTTTCCTTTGTCTACATTTCTAATTAATCCCTCCCAGAAAACTACTAGAATTTTACTAAAGCTTTCACACTATAAAAAATGAAATCCAGGGGCTGGGGATGTAGCTCAGTGGTAAAGTGCTTGCCTAGCATATGTGAGGCACTGGGTTCGATCCTCAGCACCATATAAAAACAAATACATAAATAAAAGTCCATCAACAACTACAACTAGAAAATATTTTTTTAAAAAAATGAAATCCAAAGTTGAAGCAAGATAACAAAACAAAAATTCCAGTTATCAGAAGCCCCACCCAAAATGATTATCTTCAATTTATATTCGCTACTATTTCTCCTGAAGCTGACATAAATTCACAAGGCAAGGCTTTCTTTTTTCGTGTGTGTGTGTATTGGTTGCAGAAGATGAATCCTAGGGCCTTGTGCATGCTAGGCAAGTGCTCTACCACTGAGCCATACCCGAGCCCTAAGAATTCTGACTTTCAAATAGAGGATATGAAATAAGTGGGGGATAACTATGCAAATAATCCTGTCACAGATTAATAGCCTCCAATTTTTGATCTACGAAATGTGTGCAGTAATAATAGTTATCGCTTTTTGGGTGCTGGGAACATAAGTCCCTACCTGACTCCATTGATCATCCCTCCTCTGCAGTGACAATCAATACACCTCTTCAGGCTCCTTGCCCCAGTCTATAAATATAATCAACCTTCTCCCATACTCTCCTAAAGAAAGAAAAAGCTGGGCGCGGTGGCTCAAGCCTGTAATCCCAGCACTTAGGGAGGCTGAGACAGGAGAATCGCGAGTTCAAAACCAGCCTCAGCAACGGCGAGGCGCTAAGCAACTCAGTGAGACCCTGTCTCTACATAAAACACAAAATAGGGCTGGGGATGTGGCTCAGTGGTCGAGTGCCCCTGAGTTCAATCTCCAGTACCAAAAAAAAAAAAAAAGAAAGAAAGAAAGAAGGGGGGAGCGGTGAGGAGGGAGGAGGAGGAAAGAGCTTCTCATGAACTTTCACTTTTCTGGCTTATTGCCTCATTTTGTTTGATTGTCCATTACTTCATTTAGGATCCTTGATGCCACATGCTGATAACACTTCACCCAAAACATTTTCTGGAGCACAAATTGCAGAAATGTGAATGAAATGGAATTTCTTTAGAAAAAGTGCCCCTTATAGTCAGATAAATTTGGATAATGCTAGGTTATAGAAAATGAAGCAATGTTCTTTTGCCAGAGTGTTTATCAGAACTTTTAATTTACTAAATGTGCATTTTAAGTCTTCAAGAGAGGTAAATATTATACACTTTTCCACAAACTTAATGGACCATATTAATCTTTTTTTTTTCCTGAAAATTCATATGACAGTAACATTTCCCAAAACATGTTTTTTGGGAGAAGAGAGACAATGGCTCAAACTGTGGCTTATGGTTACCTCTCCTTGATTTGTACCACTCCTTCCCTTTGGGGAAATCCTAGCTGGGGCTTCTGACCCTCCATAACTGTCCCTTCACAATGATCAACAGGGTCATAATTGACTGAATCGAAATATATTCCTATAGTACAAGAAATCTTTAATTAATATAGGAGGGTGATTAGAAAGTTGTTAATGGTCATCCCAAGATTGGGATAAAGTTGGTCCAACTAGAGGACAAAGGCTTCAGAAAGTAAACACTGTAACTCACAGGCGTAGGAAGCAGCACAGAAATACAAGGTGAATTCCAGCATTACAAAAGGCAAGGAGCATTGGTACCAGTAAAGGCTGGATAAAGGAAAGATTTTCTCTATCATAATTTTTAAGTCATTTTAAGATCCTTGGAAATGGCCAAGAATTTCTATCACTTCAGTAGTACATCATGACGACAGCGTAATTATCCCAGAGCCACAGGACTATAAATTATTGCCAGGTCATCAATTAGGGTTCTGAATCTTGGGGTTTAAACCTGAGGGGACCTGAGAAATCTAGAAAATAAAAATATCCCACGCTTTTACAACATGATCCTTGTATGAAACAAGGGGTGATCATTTTTATTTGTAATTTAAGGCCAGTTTTATCTTTTTCTTTTCTTTTCTTTTTTGGTACTGGGGCTTGACCCCAGGGGCTCTTTGCCACTAAACTACATCTCTAGCCCTTTTTATTTTGAAGAAGGGTCTCACTAAATTGCTGAGGGGCTCACTAAGTTGCTGAGGCTGGCCTCAAACTTGCAATTCTCCTACCTCAGCCTCCTAAGCCACAGGATTATCGGCTCATACCACCAGGCTTGGCTCAATTTTATCTTTTTAGAAGTGATTTTATGGTGAGCAATTTATACATGTAAATATGTTTGACATTATATAGATAATTTGTTTCCTTAGCTTTTAGATAGGAGGATGGAAGAATTATTTGTTAACTTCTTATCCCCCTTAAATACTTAAGTCTAACTAAAACCTAAACTCTTGACATTCTTTATCTTTTCTCTGAGCCAGGTCCCCAGCTCTATTTTGTTTTATGTAGAGACAGGGTGTCAATGAGTTGATGAGCGCCTCGCCATTGCTGAGGCTGGCTTTGAACTCGGAATTCTCCCGTCTCGGCCTCCCTAAGTGCTGGGATTACAGGCTTGCACCACCATGCCCGGATGGGGTGAAAGATTTACCCCTCCACTAGTAACAGGTATCTTGGATTGAGATGAAACTGGGATCCGGCCCCATCAGCATCTGGAGTTGGTAGCACTTCTGCAGGCTGGCAGCACATCTGTGTTCACTTGGCCTGGGGATGGAGAAACTCACAAAGCTCCTCTCTTCTCCCTTTTATTTCACACCCCAGGGTGCAATGAGTATTGATTTGATTTGGTCAGTTGCCAGTGCAGTGTTTCAACATGTTTTCCAGTGTGAAGAGCCCTGGGGTTTAAAGGATGAGAGGACATGACTCCCTTTTTCTCACTCCTCTTTCCTCTCTGCTGGAATCCTAAGCCAGAGTCTGCTTCTACATAGCTGGGCCAGGACTAGCCCCAGTTGGTGGCCTAAATGAGCTCTGTGCTGAGGACAAGCACATTCATGTCATCCTCTCTGTGATGTCCCTCCACCAAGTGCTGACAGGTGTGTGTCAATGAGTCTCCAATAGTATTACTAAGATCCAAGGCTCTTATCCCAAGAATATGATAGGGATGGCAAAAGAAGAAGTGATGAGGGAAAGAAGGAGCCTGACCTTAGCTTCCTTGAACTGAGGGCATATTGCCTGAATGGTTTATAAAAGAAGGAAGCCTTTATAAACAGGACTCACCTTACCAGAAGTCTCTTAAAATATATTTTACAACAAAATATGGTCTATAAGTCACAACAAAAATTATAGCTGACTTTCCTTTTATCACTGTTATTCCTGTACATGCAACTCCCTTAGCAATCACAGGAAAGGGTGACTATAATCTAAAGGGAAATTTGGGTGACTCTAAGTGCCATGGTCATGCTGACCTCTAATACAAGCCTCCTTAATGAACAAACATTGCCCAGATAGAGTTAAACAAGAATGCAACTTCCTCTGAATCCTTAGGGAGCCAAGAAACCCTACTGCAAAAGAACCTGTCTCCATTCATTGTTACAGTATTGAGATTTAATTAATATGTGATGTGTTTGGTATTGATTGGTATCAGAAGGTGTCACAAAAACCAAATGACTTAGAGAGGCTGAGACAGGAGAAAGTTCAAAGCCAGCCTCAGCAACAGCAAGGTGCTAAGCAACTCAGTGAGACCCTGTCTCTACGTAAAACACAAAATAGGCCTGGGGATGTGGCTCAGGGGTCGAGTGCCCCTGAGTTCAATCTCCAGTACTAAAACAAAAAAAACAAACAAAACAGTGGAGCTGGGGCTCTAGCTCAGTTGGTAGAGCCCTGGGTTCAATCCCCAGCACCACTAAAAAACAAACAAAACAAAAACAAATGACATAAGAGAAAAATGGATACTCAAAAAGGTAAGAAGTGTTTACTGGGTTTCTGACCCAGTAGACAACACTGGACCTCAATGTCGAAAGAGTGCAGTTTCCAGGGTCACATGACTGTGCTCGAACCATTCCAGCTCACTCCCCACCAGAGTTGATGAATACTGAGAAGAAAAAAGCTGCAAGGTAAAATAGGAGGACCCCAGCTGGCCTTCTGTGGAATTCACTCTCTTTTAGAATGGGATATTAGCTGCAAACAACTATAAGCAATCAATTGGTTTAAATATAGAAGTAGTTTATCATGGGATTTGAAGTTTCTCTGAGACCCAGAGATGCCAGGCTTGAAGATAACAACCACAGGGAACCATGCCCTAAATCACACTGCATAGTGCACCTCTAATACCACTACCCTGGGTATAGACACTGCAGTTTGGGTCACAAAGTCTACTGACATTGGACAATGAGCTGGTCACTAACTTGGAAACTGTAACATTACTGCCTCTGAAAACAGGGTACAGCCTGCCCCTAATCATGCTGGAATGGATGCCTCTATTCTTTATGATGTAATCTCTGGCATCTAATGGACCTATGCCAGGTTCCATGTTTGTGATGAAGCTTTGATGGTAACAGTAAGGGATTCAAACAAGAACTCTCTTGCCAAAACAATGGAGGAACATTCAAAGATCCTGTAGCCAATGAAGACTGACCTGAGTCCACTCCTCAGCGGCACTCTAGATGGAGAAAGAATTTTCCAACTAGCTAGCCAATGTGCCTCAGTTGGAGGCTGAGACAAGATTAAAAACTGTGCTCTTTCCCACTGGAGAATTCTGCCCAGACAAGCCATCTTAAGCCCAACAAACTGGTGGGACTTTGGCACATTTAGCTCATGTACAATTTAGTTTGGGATGGATTTAGTTCTTTGTCATTGATTGCACAGAAAGATCAGAATACTTTGTTTCTTTTGCTGTGTAAATAGCTTTTTCATGGCTGAAGAAGATATTAATTTTAAGACATTCACTACAGCTTTGTTTATAATGGTAAAAAATTAAAAAGCATTTGAGATATATCATGAAGGAATGGTGTGTTATATGGTGGAATACTACACAGTAATTAAAAGGAACATATTTGATCCATATATACCAACATAGTAAGAGCTAAAAAATTTACTCTGTGATAAAAAACAAATTGTTCAACAATATGCAAGTTTCAAAACATTTTACATCTATTTTAAAAACACACAAAACAATACATTATAGTGTTATGACAAAGATTCCTTGCTTGTCAAATTTTAGTCAGGCTCCTGAACCTTCTCTTAGACCCAATGATATATTTCCTTATAAAATCTAGTTTCAAAAAGAACTCTGATAAATTAGTTTAGCAAGAGCCCCCACCTTGATATCTGATCTCCCTCCATATCTGATCAAGCTCCTTATCCTGCACCACTGCTCATGTGATGTCTGATCACCATGACCTGTCCTTAACAAGACTGGTTTAGCCAGGATCCCCTAACTCCTGATGTTTCCTCTTAGTAATTTTCTGCCCATTGACCCCCATACCCTGCTGTCCGACTGTAAATTTCCATTTATGTTATATTCAAAGTTGAGACCAACCTCTCTCTCACTGCAAAATCACATTGCCATGATCCCTATACCTATCCCAATGGTTCTGAATAGAATCTTCCTTACTGTGCTTTAGCAAGTATCATTGAATATTTTTTTCTGTAATAATAGATAGATACATGATGAAATCAACAAAAAATGAAAAACCAGTGTGAACTAGAAGAATCTCCCTTAAATTCATGATAGTAGATGTGTCTGGGGAGGGAAAGAGATGAATAAGACTGAGGAAAGGTATAATTTCATTTGTTAATACTTTATTTTTTAATTTAAAATAAGATGGAATATTAATTTGTCCATTCTGGATTGTGGTAAATATATAACATTTTCTCCAAATATAGGAGACATTGCAGAGAAAGAGTGAAAGGAAGATAATGAAGTGGAAAAAAGGGACCTTCATCAGATGTAGGGTCCTTTAACTGTGGACTTCTCAGTTTCCAGAACTTTAAGAGATATACCTCTGTTCTTTACAAATTATCCACCCTTAGTTATTCTATTATAGCAGCACATAATGGACTAAGGCACTTGGTCTCATTCATGAGGGAAGGAGCCCCCAAACCCCACCCCCTCTTAAAATCTTACCTTTTGAGCTGGGATTGTGGCTCAGTGGTAGAGCACTTGCCTCGCATGTGTGAGGCACTGGGTTCAATCCTCGGCACTGCACATAAATAAATGAATAGCTGGGTGCGGTGGAGCAAGCCTGTAATCCCAGCAGTTAGGGAGGCTGAGACAGGAGAATCGCGAGTTCAAAGCCAGCCTCAGCAATGGTGAGGCACTAAGAAACTCAGTGAGACCCTGTCTCTACATAAAACACAAAATAGGGCTGGGGATATGGTGCAGTGGTCGAGTGCCCCTGAGTTCAATCTCTAGTACCAAAATAAATAAATAAATAAATAAATATCCATCAACAACTAAAAAAATTTTTTTTAAACCCTTACCTTTGGCGGTTCCAAGATGGCGGCCTAGACAGTCCACTCTGCGCTAGGCTCTCAGGGACCAAGGCTGGAAGTGGTGGAGGCGCCGTTTTCCAGCCAGCTTCCTGGCATCATTCTGCGGCTCAACATCCCACGCAGGAATTTCGCTCGTGTGTGTGTGTGGGCGCAGGGCCACCGGGAGGCAGCGGTAGCAGGGAGGCGTGGCTTCGGCACCGGCCGGTGAAACGCAGTTGCAACCCGGGCCTCGGCCCAGGGCTCCGGCTCTCCAGGACTGAGACTGGAAGTAGCGGGGTGCCATTTTCCAACCAGTTTCTTGGCAGCTCTCTGTGGCTTGCCGCCCCACGCAAGAGTCTCGCTCGCGTGTGTGAGCGCAGGGCCGCCGGGAGACGGCAGTGGCCGGGAGGCGTGATTTCAGCGCCAGCCAGCAGAAGGCGGTTGCAGCCGGGGGCTTCGGCCCAGGGCTCAGGCACTCCAAGACTGAGACTGGAAGTAGCAGGGTGCCATTTTCCAATCAGCTTGGGCAGCACTCTGCAGCTCACCGCCCCACGCAAGAGTCTCGCTTGCGTGTGTGAGTGCAGGGCCACCGGGAGACAGCAGTGGCCAGGAGGTGTGACTTTGGCACTGACCGGCGGAGTGCAGTTGTGGTGGGGGATCCAGCCCAGGGCTCCAGCCCGGAGTTTACCCCAGGCGTGCCGGGCCTGCTTCCGCACAGGGTGCCTGGCCCCAGCGCCCACCCAACCGCGAGAGACCGCTAGCAGTTGCTACTGTGGACCGACCATCTCCTGAGCAGAACCCCAGCTATTGTTCTTTGTGGACCACCTTCTAACACAGCGGAACTTCCTACATGCCAGGGGGTGCAGGTGAACACCTGGGAGCAAACCTTGGCCACAGTGGAACAGCGACTCCACCAGCAGCCCAGAGTTTCACCTTGGCCTGGGACCAGTACCAAGGATGCCAGCTGGGAAAGTCCAGCAAACAACAGACAACACAACCTACTGGAGGAGAGGTAATGAAACCCTGCAGGGAAAGTATAACCATATAGGAATTAAAACTGTAACACCTTGGATCAGCAGAGCTAGAAGGAAAGACACACAAACATCATGAGAAAACAAGGGAAGAAAGTGACTCAAACAAACCAAGATACTACACTCCTAGAATCCATGGGCTGTACAGCAGGAGGAATGACAGAACCGGAATTCAGGATGTACATAATTAAAATGGTCGGTGACTTAAAGAATGATATAAGACAGCAAACCCAGTCAGCAATAGATCACTTTGATAAAGAGATTTGTAGGCAAATACAGGAAGTAAAAGACAACTTC
>PVHX01017831.1:0-38807 GCA_004024805.1 Geosciurus inauris | reverse complement strand
CAGTTGTATGCTTAGTTTTCCAAAGATGCTGAAGTAGTTAAGAATTATTATTAAAAAGAATGATTAAAGAAAAAACAATAAAAGGAATATTGGTAAACACATTTGTATAATCATAATTTTCTAGCTGGAAAAAATAAAGATATCATGTGATTTAGTTCTTTAATTTTAGTCAATAAACTAATCTCCCTGAAGGCTATATGTATTTGGCTTAAGTTAGTATTTGTTTTAAGACTAAGCTCATTCCTAAAGCTCACATGACTCATAAGCCGCTGCTCTAATTATATATCATCCTGGTTCCATAAAAATAATTTTCTTAAACACATGCTATAATTATTGAAGTGTTAAAATGAGTTATGTAAATAAGTCCATTCTTTTATGTGTCTCAGACAAGTAGAATGGTATTTTCTCTGACTTAGAAAATATTCTTTAAAGAATGAGTAAACAACTAAGCTTTTATAGAATTAATGGTCAACTGTAGATTGGAAAGAAGTCAAAAGCTAAAAGGGATTATGGGAATTTTCCTAGGAGGAAGTTTTCAGGTATAGCTCTCCTGCTTATGGGATTGATGGCTCAGCTATTCAAAATGTCCAAAAAATACTCACTCTTTTTCATTATACTCACTGAAATTTCCCAATTAAAGATGCTGAGAATGTTATTGGATTATCATCATTTATACTTCAGGGTGATCACTTAGCTAGTATTTTCTGTATTTAAGGATTAGAGAGTTGGAGGAAAGAATCATTTTAGGTGACCAGATTAGAGGACACCTGACACTAGATAGATGAAGTTTAAGAAAATAGGAGCATACAAAAAAGACTGTCATAGTTGTGCCTATAGTGAAGCTTATAAAAAGTGGGTATAGGGAACAAACTTTTATTGTCTGAAGTTCCAGATACTGTATCCTGCCTGGGTCTGTATCTCTAAACTATTCTGACATAGTCTCTGTCCTAGGGATAAGAGACTATGTAAGCAGAGAAACTATAAATTGAATAAATAAATGAAATCATTCAATGCTATGACAGTATTGAAGGGGTAGAGAGTATCTGTCAACCATCTTTAAATACAATGTTCAAGGAGAATCTCCTTAAGGAAGTGATATTTGTGCAAAAACTGGTCATATTAATGTGTTTTCACAGCATTGTGAACTAGCTGATAGACCAAAAAGCTATCATCATAGTAAAATTTTTTCTGAATTCCTATCATTCAGTTTCTGATGAAACTTGAAATGTTTTATCCTGGTGATAAGTTATTGACTACTTATACCAAAACTCTTATTTTCCAAATTATTCCTTAACTTATATATATGTGTATATACATAAAATAAAAACTGTTGATATCAATGTAAAATAAGTTTTATTAAAATTCACTTGATTGAATTTCTTAAAAGAATCTAAAATATATTTTGCATGTTTTCCCTAGGAACTCAGTAAAGATCTTTACTGTCACCATTTACACCTCCAGAACAAAGATTTAAAAGCACAAATTAGACATATGATAGATCTAGCTTGCCTTCAAGAACAGCAGCACAGGCGAACTGAGGTGTAAGTATATGGATTCACCTATTCTACAGATTTTACTCTTGTACACCTAAAGAACCCAAAGCAGTTTTCTACTACCAGAAGTTGAGTTTTTATCTACAATAAGATACATTATTTTTAAAGTGTCTGCCAGCATCAGAAAATAAGCAATAAGAAAACAGAAAATATAAAAGATGTGGTTCTTTTCCTAGTCACCAATTTTTTATAATGCCTTATAGTTTTTCAAAGCATTTTTTGAAATTTATTTTTATTTAATATATGCAATGTAATAAAAATGTAATAAAAATTCCAAAACTACTTAAATATGAAAGCATTTGCTATTAACACCAATTGAATTTTTAAGTAGACAATTGTCAATTGTTAATTATTCATGATTTCAGAATGATTTTTTTGCTGTCAAATGTTGTGAAATATCAGGTGTCCCAATTTGTATGCGATGCTCTTTTTTTGATCCTCTTTTATGTTCTACTAGCTAAATAGTAACATCTTAGTCATTTAATTTAGGATATATAATACTAAAAATGTGTGGCTTTTTTTTTTTTTTTTTTGCACCTTAGATAAGCCAGTCAACTCCTTCGGCAGCACTTTGGTGCTCTGTAAAAATGAGAAATTTGTTTATTTTTCTAAGTGCCTTCTGCCATTCTAAAAATCAACTTGTATTCAACTAGTGTTTTTGAATGACTGGTTATTAATTATTGGCATTTTTAGTTAGAGGAAATCATATTAGTATGGCTACTTTTAAAAAGAAGAAAAGAAAGGAAATAAAAACTTCCGGAAGTATTCCTCTATTACAGGAAGCTGAAACTAATCTCCCCGTACTTTCTCTATCTGTACATAGAGCAGACATAAAATATTCATTTGTTGGCACTCAAACCACCTACAACAGTTAAAGTCATCAAGAGACATTAGTTTAACTATATTATATTTGCTATGTCAAACATAGATTAATATTTTTAAGATTAACTTTAAAATGGGAGGGGGTATGTAACTAACTCATTAATTTAGAGAATTGATGAGCCAAAGCATCACAATTTGGCACAGTAGAAAGTATATGAGTTATGGAATCAGTCTTGATTCTTGCTTATATTAGCAATATAGTCTTGCAGAAATTATGTAATTTTGCAAAGCTAAGCTTATTTTTCTTATATATAAAAACAGATTATAATACAAACATAATCCATGCCTTTCATGAATCCCTAAGACCATTTCCAGGTTCAGTATTTTAGTAGGACTCAATACTCCCCATACAATTGTTCTCAAAGCCATGAGTTATTATAAAAGGATACAAAGGAAAATAAGCACAGAGAAAAAGTGTATGGGGCTAAGTTTTGAGAAGAATGACTGGGCACAAGGTTTTAAGAATCTTATTCCAAGCTGGGCACAGTGACACATGCCTATAATCCCAGCACTTAGGGAGGCTGAGACAAGAGAATCCCAAGTTCAAAGCCAGCCTCAGCAATGGTGAGGTGCTAAGCAACTCAGTGAGACCCTGTCTCTACCTAAAACACAAAATTGGGCTGAGTACCCCTGAGTTCAATCCCCGCTACCAAAATTAAAAAGAATTTCATTCCAGTAGAGTGACAAGATAGGATGTGCTTAATTCCTCCAGCAAGAAGTTGTGACAACACATGTATGAAATGTTGTCTACTTTGGATGCTCTTTAGAGATTCCATGCCTTAGGTTTTTATTGGGAGCTAATCTTTTTTTTTTTTTTTTTTAATGATTTTTTTTAGTTGTCAATGTACATTTATTTATTTATTTATATGTGGTGCTGAGAATCGAACCCAGTGCCTCACATATGCTAGGCAAGCGCCCTGCCACTGAGCCACAACCCCAGTCCCGGGAGCTAATCTTATAGGGACCCTCAAAATTTAATTTTTCAAATGGAAATAGGCATGAAGCGTAAAGTTAGTGAGCCACTCATCATATCCATTCTAGAAATGATGGGAAAATCCAAGAGGCCAGCAAAGGGTCAACCTTGGAAGCAAGCCTTTATTAGTAGTCTCAGGCCTACTGTGTTAACTCAACTACATAGTACAATTCCAAGAACTGTAAGGATGTATAGATATACGCTGCAGTAGCCTCCCTTCATTTCTTAGATCTTCACTCTCTCTGGTACTTATTGTTTGAACATTGTTTATTTCACATCTCATTCGCATACTATGGAATTAAACCTGTAATGGTTGTGTCTATACTGAACATGAACAGATGACAAATTTTAGTTTTGGGGTTGGAGTTAATCATGGAACTAATTGTCCATGGATACAAAGGAACTAAACCTGATTTGGTACTCAATAAATAATTGTTTTATTTATTTTGTTATTAATAATTTTCCCCTATACAACTGTCTCTCAACATTATCAGGAGACTGGTTCCAGAATCCCTTGTGATACCAAAATCCTCCCATGCTTAATTTCTTCATATAAACTAATTTAACATGGTGTAGTATTTGTATATAACCTACACATCCTCCCATATGCTTTAGATCATCTCTAGATTACTTATAATGCATCCTAATATTGCTAACAGATGCTGTATAAATAGTTGTTATTCTGCATTGTATAAGAAATAATGATAAGGGAACAAATGGTCTGAGCCTGTTCAGTATAGATGCAACCCTTGCAGGTCTAATTTCATAGTATATGAATGAGATGTGAAGTGAACAATGTTTAAATAAGTACTGGGGAGAGAATCTGTGAAATGGTGGGAGGCTACACTAGGATATACCATGTGTCCTTTCTTTCGTATGGATTCCGCATAGTGTTTGATGTGGGGCAAATTCAGGTTTTACATTTTTGGAATTTTCTGGAATTTTTGTTTTGTTTTGAAACAGAGCCAAGAATCCAATGCCTTAAACATTCCTCATACCTTTTACATTTTGGAATTTTCTGGAATTTTTGTTTTGTTTTGAATCAGAGCCAAAAATCCAATGCCTTAAACATTCCTCAACAACCTTTTCTAGAACTCTTCTCCTTGAAACCCCTCTGGATCCCATTCTGAAAGCCATTGCTTTTAGTTATTTCATTTAACATAAGGGAGAGTTGCATCTGTTCTTTTGTTTTAATGTTATATACCTAAAATACAAGTGTCATCATTTAATATAGTTTTATTAATTTTTTCATTTTAATCCCATGATAATTAGTATCAACAACAATACCTGTGGTTTGTAAATTACATTATGTTTTATAAAAAGCTTTTATATACAATTTATATATTTATTTAGTCGTCAGAACAGTCTATAATAAATAATGACTGCCTGGTTGTCCTCTACTTCATAGAATAGAAACTTCAGTTTGTGCCTTGTCCAAGGTTATACAGAAGTATATGAAAACTGAGAATAGAACCTAGTTCTCATAATTCCCATCCAAGACTCTTTTTACTCTATAACTGATGTATTAAGCATGTGTTGAGTTATTTGATTGAAATGACATTGTAAAAGAAAAGAAACAGGAAATCATCTTAATGATATACTAATACTTTTGGTGTTATATAAGAGAACTGTAATGTTATTTTAACTTAATATTTATCTCTCCTTTCTTGTCATCTTCTATACATAGAGTATTGAATGCTTTACTTCCAACCCTAAGAAAACAGTACTGCAGATTGAAAGAAGCTGGCCTATCAAATGCTGCTTTTGAATCTGACTTCACAGAAATTGAACATTTAGTAGAAAGGAAAAAAGTAGTGGTTTGGGCTGATCAAACTACTGAACATCCAAACCAAAATGATCTGCCAGGGATTTCTGTTTTTATGACCTTTCCACAACTTGGACCAATTCAGTCTATTCCTTATTGTAAGTATGGCTTTTGTTTTATTAAGTAAATACTAGCATTATTCCTTAAGAGATTCTTTAGATATCAATTAACAGAAGAGGTTTTAGAAGACTTGGCTATTTTGTGAGAATAACAAGAAAATTAGCTTCAAAGTAATATTAACAAGTATCTTCCTAGGATCTACGAGAAAGTATACAATGATGTTCTAAATGGCTATAGCTATACAACCCATTTTACCTATTTTTGATTGAATAATTTTATTTCCCATCTTTCTTAAAAATTAAAGAAAAATAATTTTGGTTAAAAAAAATTTGAGCCAGTGTAGAATATAACATAAGATGTAGAATGTCCTTTTCTACTCTTCCCAGAGCCCCAATCTTATCCTTTGTCTTTGAGATAATTAATGTTAACAGTTTGGTTATCTTTGCTGTGCTTGTGTATGTATGTGAAAAGGAGAGAATACTACCTATAGCTTTCTGTTAGGTTTCATATGAATAGTACCATATTATAAATATTGGTCTGAAACTTTTTTCCTTTATTATTTATTTTATTATGAACATTTTTAGGATACTTATGTGAACAATTTACCTCATTTTTTTCAAGTTTTGAGAATCCAGAGAATAGATGTACTATAATTTACTTAAGCAATGTTCTGTTGGTGAACAGTACATCAGAGAATATACCTGTTTATTGCCATCTGTGCATGTGTAGCATATTCCTAGAAGCTGACTTACTGGGTTAAAAGACAAATAATTTTTTTAAAAACTATATCCTATATCAAATTGGTCTCCAAAATTATTTTTCTATACAGATTGAGCATTCCTAATCTGAATACCTGAAAGTTGGAAATGCTTCTGAATCTAAAACTTTTTGAGCACTAATGTGATACTCATAAAGTTTGGGATTTTGGACCATTTTATATCTTCATATTAGAGTTGCTCAACCATTAAATTCTATGCAAATAATCCAAAATACAAAAGAAAATCTGAAACAATTTTTGTCCCAAGCATTTTGGATAAGGGATATTCCACTTTGTACCTAATATGTATGAGAGTACCTGTTCATCTTCACCTAAACCCAAAATAATAACACTAATGCTAACATACATTCTTTTAAAAATTTGTAACTCTGAAATTACTAGTGGAGTTATAGCTTCTGTTTTATATATATTTGTTCATTTTGCTTGTCAATATATAATAATTTTGTTCATATGATGCTACTTTTTTTTATTTAGTATAGTGTACCAGTGCTTTAAGTATACTGGATTTTTAACATATGTTCTCAAATCTTTCTATATTATCCATTATAGAGTTTTCTGGGGATCTGGTAAACTGAAGCCTTTTGTCATCCATTCCCAATGTTGCTAAGTTTTACTGCCATCTCCTCTAGCTTCAGCAAAAAAAACCTCAAGGGAAAATTAGCTGCAATAGCAGAAATTACCCTCCTGAACCTCCAACTTCTTCCTTCTGACATCTGTGGTTTTTCACAGACTTGTTAGCAAACCAGTACCTTCAAATGTTGTTTCTATATTTTGTCCAGAGTTTTTAGTTGCCTTCAGAAGAAAGATTGGCACATCTTGGTACAATTAGCTATATCTTTATTAACAGCTGAAGTTCCCTATACTATTTTTTTACATTAAGATGATAGGGAAGTTGGATACATTCTCTGAAAAAATAAAAATAAATATATATACACATACAAGCACACACATCGTCTTTTTCTTTTAATAAAGCATTATTGTTATTAGACCTGACCTAGTTGAGAACTTTGGAAAGCAAAATTTAAGATTTTTTTTCAGATTCTCTTATATTTTGAGGGCCTGGTTCATTTGTAATGTATTCAAGATGTTGGAAAAGGAAATAGTGTTTTAACACCAAGAGAGAAATACTAACCACCTGCTAATTTATAGTTATTATTCCTTATTTAAAAGTCCATATTTCATATGCTATATAATTGCACTGACTATACTTGTCAACAATAAAACAAAACACTTATTTAATTGAATTCTATCTCATAATATTTTCAAAAGGAAAGACTATTGAAATCACGTTACATTTTATAAATATATATTGTTTTTTAGGAACATAAGAAGGTGAATTTGGTTTTTATGTTTAGTTCTTGTTTTGTTACATTACTGTTTTGTCCAAATGACTTCATATATCTTATTCATTCCATAAATTATGCATTATGAATACAGTGAAAGAAGAATAACAGGAAAGATGCAAATAAGCCCACTTGTAAACATTTATTGTTCTTAGTCTTAGAATATTAAAGTAAATTCATAGAAAAAAAGCACAAATGTATACTTTGTTTGCATTTCTAAAGACATGAGAACATACCCAGATAACATCTATTACTAAAATTATACTATAAATGGTAGTCTTAACAAATTTTAAAAGTAAAATTAAAAAGCTTTAACTTAAAATATGTATCAAACATGTATCATTTATCTTAAATTTATACATGTGTCACTAACCTTACCTCCTATATATACTCATGAACAGATATTAAGTGGTTTTATCACATTTCAAAAATACTAAATGTAATGGTATTTCATTTTTTTTTCCAAACACCTTAAGGATGTTTAAGAATATTTGCTAGATTAGCTACAGTATTTTGTACAGCACAAACTCATGCACACATGGTACTTTTTAAAAGTCTAATGAGATTAACTATAACTATTTTAGCCTCTATTATTGGGCATTTAGGTTGTTTGGTAAATTTTTATTATTATATATAATATTTTGGTAAAAGAATGTGTACATTTATCTTGGTGCTTATGTCTGGTTATCTCTATGATAAATTCCATGAAGTAGAAATTTTGGCTCAAGATATATGTGTATTTTTCAGCTTGTAATATACATTTCTAATGTATTTCCAGGTAACTCCCCTCCCCTATATGATTACCAGTTTTAATTCCCATAAACAATATAAGATAAAGTTTTTTCTCCTTTTAACCTCACTGGCTTTTGATGTTAAAATATTTGCAATTTTTAGTTTTAGAAAACTAGATCATTACAAACATATATAAGTACAAATATTTCTGTATTGAGCCTCATTGAAAAATTCCCAGCTCATGTCTAGCCTTGAAAACCCCATCTAATTTCTTTCACCTTAGGTCCTCCACTGGGTTACTTTGAAGTAAATCTCAGACACACATCATTTCTTCCATTTAATCAGGTGTCTCTAAAAGAAAGTGTAATGCCAATACTTTCTTCACTCCTAATAATGTCAAATATCTAATCTGTATTAAATTCTCCCTGGTGTCACTGCAAGTGACTTGTTTCTACACTTTGTTCAAATTAGGATCCAAACAATGTCCATACTTTGTATCTATTAAGCCTTTTAACAATAAATGAGTAAATTAAACAATCTTAGAAGGTTGTACATGCTATGTGAAAAGAAGTAAAGGGAATTTAAGAGTGGGAGCTGGGAATTTGCTTTTTTTAATTAGTTTGTATTAGTTATACATAATACTAGGATTCATTTTGACATAATTATACAAGCTTGAAATATAATTTGCTTCAATTCAGTCCCCAGGACTTAGCTTCCCCACCCCCTCCTTCTCCCTGTTCCCTTTCTTCTCTAATGATCGTTCTTCTATTTATTTATATATTTTTAAGATTAGTACATCATAGACATACATAAAGGTGAAATTCACTGTGTTGTGTACATATATACACATAGGAAAGTTTGGTCAGATTCATTTCATCATTCCTTCCTCTTCCTTCCCCTCAATCTCCTTCCTCTATTCCCCTGATCTTTCTTCTGTTTTCATGGAATCCCCCTGCCCTGCTTTGTGCTTTTTTTCTCTTATTTTGGTCTAGCTTCTAAGGTTGCTCTTTTAAATAGCATGGTCAGGTAGATCTTACTGATAAAACCTGAAGTAGTTCATGGAGTTAGCCATGTATTTACATCTGGGAAAAGCCTTAGAAGAAGTAAGCAGCGCAAAATTTCTAATTTAAGAATGGCAGCCTGCGCAGTGGCCCATGCCTGAAATCTCAGCACTTTGGGAGGCTGAGTCAGGAGAATCGCAAGTTTAAAGCCAGCCTCAGCAAAGGTGAGGCGCTAAGCAACTCAGTGAGACCCTTTCTCTAAAAAAACACAAAATTGGGCTGGGGATGTGGCTCAGTGGTCGAGTACAATGAGTTTAATCTCCGATACAAAAAAAAAGGGGGGGCAAGGAGGACATAACAACTGCCACAAAGGAAAAGAGAAGGGAAGTAGATAATGATAAGATCAGAATGATAAAGGGAGGGAAGGGAAATGATATTAGAGCCTTGTAGTTTATTATTATAAAGAGTTAGTATTTTACTTGGAATGAAACAGAGCTATAGCATGATCTCAGCAGAAATGTAGTATGTAGTTCAACCACATTTTAAAAAATCCCTCTGATTGCTGTCTTGTGAATCTATTATAGTCTGTTAAGGGTTGAAACATTAGGTGGCTGCTGCAATAATGCAAGTGAAGATGGAGATAGCTTAGACAAATTTTGTAGCAATGGAGATAGTAAGAAGTAGGTAGATTCTAATATATTTTGAAGGTGGAGCCAAGGCAGATTTCCTGGCTAATTTGATTTGGGATATGAGAGGAAAAAAAGGCAGGATATGAGAAATATGAGAGAAAGGAAAGGAAAGGTCTAGGAAGACTCTAACATTTTGAACTTGCAATCTGAAATAATGAGATGGGAAAGATTCAGGTGGAACACATTTACTGAGTAGAGATGATAAAAAATTAAGAGTTCAGTTATGTACAGGTTATATTTGTCTTAAGATATATCCAAGTGGAGACATCAAACAGGCAGTCAAGAATCTGAAGTTCAAGCGAGAAGTCTAAGCTGAAATTCAAATTTGAGGGTTGTTAACATTTAGATGATATTTAAAACCATAGTATGGATGAAATCACCATAGGATATTAACTCTTTCCTGCAGTATACATGGTGCAGTTATATATTTCAAGTTTTATCATTCGCTCTTAACTCTGAAGTGTCCTTTTTATGCTGAAATTTTAAAGCTTTCAGGTAGTAAAATCTTTTTTTCCTCAATGCTTTTGGAATTGTTCATCAAAAAGCCTTCTCATCCATATATTTTAGTTTCCCCTTCCATTTATTTTCTCCTAATTTATTTTTGGCATAAGATGATAGGTGAGACTATAACTTTACTTTTTATAAGGAATCTGTCATTCTTGTCTGTGTGTGTATGTGCATGTGTTTGTGTGGTTTTGAATAGTCATATGTAATTCTGTTTATTGAATTTCTATTCCATTCTTTTATCTGTTTATCTTTTTAGGGCTAGTGGTAGCTATTATTTCAATACTTGATATATCATAGTATTATTTTATCTGTAGCAGTACTTATCTCTCTTCATTATTGTTTTTAAAGAATTCTTTGCTGTACCTAAATAAAAATTGTTAACATAGATTTTTTTTCCCTACTTCAAGGAAATACCCTTTTAAAGATTGACTAAATATGTCTTCAAATTTTCCCACTATCAAATTTTCTCACTCTGCATATTCATATCTTTTTGTTCCTCCTCAAAGTTTTCTTCATGTATTTCCTGTACATTTATTATGTAAGATATCCCTAGATATGGTATTTTATATTTTTGTTATGTGGACTACTTTTTATTTTCCTTACACTAATAAGCATGTTATATCTTATCCAGGAAAAAAAAAAAAAAAAACTTTTAAACTTTGGTTAATCTTAATACTTTAGAATTTTGTATAAGTATTTATGTGACTTAAATCTGCTTCCAAACTACTATCTATTGACTTGGTATAAAATATGCACCTATTTTGGGTCTAGAAAACAGAAAGCACACTCACTGAATGCTGTGCTAGATGGGGGTGCTGACGACAAGGTTTATTTATGGAACTGATAAAATTTCTGACATTAAATGAAAAGTCAAGATTTCCTCATTATCCATCTGGAAACTCACATTTTGTAATATTTCTGTCTCTAACCTTTCCTTTTTTAAAAAATTTTGCACCCTATGTTAGTGGTTTTATCTCAATGCACAATAAAAGATACTAGTAGGAACCAGTCTTATAGTACAGATATTATGATTGAATACAGAATTCTTACCTAAGTTCCCCCTGAAATTACTTGAATACAAGGAAATTTCGAGTAAAAAAAAAATAGTAAATGTCTATACTACTTTACATAATAAATATAAGGTAGCAAAGTGTTTTGTACTAAATCTTCCCAATTCTTTCCCATTTGGCAAAAAAAAATTGTCATTACCAATAGATGTAAGTCATAGCCCAAAATGCTATAAGTATAAGGGTCATTTGACCCTTAGTTCCCAAGTACACGAGTCAGTATTTAATTGTTAATCTACAAGCAAATATTACTATAAGTTAAAGGATCTTTGCATTTCCCCCCTTTTTTTTCCATCTTGAATAACTATGAACACTGGGAAAATGAAACTGAGCAAAAAATATTATAATTGCTATTTCCTACAGAGACACATATCAGAAGATTATGATTGATGTACTACTCAAATTTCTGGATTAATTTAAAAGACTAAATGATTCTTTAATACATGAGAAACGTATTCTTCTTTGTATTATTTTACATATAGCTGATATTGTGTGTGTTGGCACTAATATAGCAATAACCACAATAGCATCATAAATGCATTGTAAAATGCTTGTTTAGTTAATTTGGTGTGGTACCTTAATTTTACATATTTTTTAAAATAGTTAAAATTTATTCACTTGTAGCATTTGTAGCTATGAATTCCCTGAGTCACAAGGCTGTTAAAAAGAATCCAAATTGTATGGTTAATACAGTAATTGTATCATTATTTGTAGCCTACAAGTATTTACTGAAATACATATATTAATACTTGATTTCACTTTAGAACTTTGCTACCTAATTTTGATTAAGCTTAGTTTCCAAAAATACTTGCTCATATACAAATTAACAGGAATGTTAGCAAAAGAATCCTTGCCATCATTTTGTACCAAACCTCAATTAGATTGAATCCCATTCATCAGTGTTACTGTCATGAACCCTATTTTGTTTGATACTGCATTCTACTCTTTACACTAGCATACAGCCCTGTAAATCTTTTAACATTTGCAGTCTTAAGCTTTTGATAAATTAGTTCCTTTGGGTGAAATCATTCAGAACACATGATGTGGTACATCAAAAGATGACCCCAAAAGGCCTGCCCCTTTTTTAAGAGAGGGACTTTAAACTCATTAGTGATAAATTATCTAGTCTCTTTATTTAAGGGAATCATCTATAAAATATTTCAGAAAACTAAAAATTAAATATTGAACCCCTTACATAAGAAACCACACAAATTGCCAGTTAGTAGTTATGCCTTAAAGATTTATTTAAAACAACGAAAAATAAGATTTTTTTATTTCTTAATTCAATTTACTTTGAAACATTTAAGAAAATTAATCACAATTATAGTGACATCTAGTTTCCATGTATTTGTCAATCTCCTCTACAGTCTACCTTTCACATTGCCACCAAAGTGTTTTCCTAATGAAATACAGGGCTTTTAGGGAAGCTTTCAAGAGGCTCTCCCTGTCCTATGTCAAGCTACTGACACACGTCATCCAGCACCTGGTTTCACAACCCTCTCTTAAATATGCTTTCTATTCCTTGCTTCTGCAGATTCCGAGCTTTCTTCTCAACCTCAAATGTTGCTTCCTCTATCTCCATCTCACATGCCAACTTATTAAATCCTTCTCCATGTTGAAAGTCCATTTTAAATACTACTCTTTTTATGTATCTTTCCCTTTAATGAATCATCTCTCCTTAGCCTGCGTTTATTCCTTTTTATTTCCATTGCTTTTTAGAATTTCACTATTATAGCGATTGTCACATCTTTCCTCTCCCCAGCAGGAAACTGTTTATAACTTTACTGATAGTCAGAAAGGTCAAGCCAGCTCAGCGCAATGGTGCATACTTGTAATCTCAGTGGCTGGGGAGGCTGAGGCAGGAAGATCATGAGTTCAAAGCCAGATTCAGCAACAGCGAGGCACTAAGCAACTCAGTGAGACCCTGTCTCTACATATAATCTAAAATAGGGCTGGGGATGTTGCTCAGTTGTCGAGTGCCCCTGAGTTCAATCCTGGTACCCCCAAATAAATAAATGGATTAATGAAAGTGAATATTTTTATGTGCTTTTTGTCTAATTGTAATTATTCCTGAATTACCTGTTCATTTCCTTTGCTTGATTTTTTCCTGTTAATCTCTTATTTATTTTGAGTTGTTTTTCTTAAACTTATAATCACATGCATAGAAATATATATGCATACATGAATTCTAAACCCTATGTCAAATATGTTACATGCATTCTTTTGTTTGGGCAGTTTGTGTGGTGCTGGGGATTGATCACAGGACCTCACATATGCTAGATTTTTAGTTTTCCTATAACCCAGTTGAAGTTAAAGATTTCCACATTTGATCCACTTATTTTTTTTCCAGTAGTAGTAATCAGGAAATAGCATATCATTTGAAAGAGTAAAGTAGTATATTACTTTCTACTCATATGTTTGGGTCTGTGAAGTAAGTTTGGTTTGCGTAAGTCTTCATTATATTAATCATGTACATAATTATTTTGGTTTTGCTGTCTTTACTTGACTTCTTCCAGTAAATAAATAATAAACTGGAAAATAGATGAAATTTCAACTCTATCAACAAAAATATAACCGAAATTATGACTTTAGGGATGGCATTTTCTTTCTGTGAGCAACAAACTTATTTATAAAATCAAAATATAAATGAAAACTAAGTTCATGTTTTGTAAATGAGATGATCGCCTCTGTGACTTTCCTGGTAGTCTGTAATTAATCAGTAACTAGACTACTTTGTTAAAATGGAAATCTGATTAAAGAATAAAATAGATTGTTGAACTACATGATTCCTATGACATAAGAATGTCATAATTAAGTTGGCAGGAGTTTATATTACTTGGGCCTTTCTTTTTTTTTTTTTTTTTTTTTTTTGCTACTAGGAAACACTTGTATGTAAATGTAAGTTTAAGTTCCTTATGTAACGGAGATGGAGTAATACCAGGCATTTTGTTTAAAATTGTACATTACGTGTCATTAACAGTGCACTGATTTAAGGACATTTCTTATGATAATTAAAAGTAAAAATATACTTGCATTTCTTAAAACTACTCTTAGAAAAATAAACATGTTTTCTGTTTTCTATTGGAATGTATGCTGGATGACTTACAACAAAATCTCTCTTAGCCGGCGCGGTGGTGCAAGCCTGTAATCCCAGCACTTAGGGAGGCTGAGACAGGAGAATCACAAGTTCAAAGCCAGCCTCAGCAATGGTGAGGCACTAAGCAACTCAGTGAGACCCTGTCTCTACCTAAAACACAAAATAGGGCTGGGGATGTGGCTTAGTGGTCAAGTGCCCCTGAGTTCAATCTCCAGTACAAAAAAAAAAAAAATTTCGGTATTTACCCAGTGTTTCTAAATAGTGTGCTCTACTGCTATTTCTTGCTTCATCTATGTTTAGGTATTATAAGTTCTAATTATTAGAGATGAAGATTTAACTCACACCCCACTTATTTCTTCTTCCCTGGTCTTTAATTATTTTAGCAACATTAAGTATGAAGAAATATGTATTTGCCTATATACTAATATGTGGTGTCACATAGGTACATAAATGTTAATATGTGTAACATTTAATTTTACAGTCTCTTTAAGGCAATTTTTGTAATAGAAATCATTAAAAGCATCTGTTTTAAAAAATTTTTTTTAGTTAGATCACACAATGTCTTTATTTTATTGCTTTGTTTGTGGTGCTGAGGATCGAACCCAGGGCCTCACTCATGTGAGGCAAGCACTCTACCACTGAGTACAATCCCAGCACCCTAAAAGCATCTTTTAAAAGTAAATATACTGACATTTATTAAAAATACTTTCAGGAAGATAGACATGAAAAATTCTTTTCTGCTTTCTACTGGAAATATTTCAGACTCCTTACCCAAATCTGTGGCATACACTTCTTGAAGAAGTAAACTATTTAAAAGACTCAAGTAATAAAATAGAATAGATGTGTTTACAGATAGAATTAGGTAACTTAATGAACAATATAGCTGATTAAATATATTTTAGGTGTTTTTCTTAAGGTATATACAGTCAATTTATCAAAGATCTTTTTCATATACTTCTGTATTTTATTATCAAATTTAAAATACCCAATCTGTTGCTTTTACTATACTGCCATTAATCAGTCATATTCCTTATAGTCCCAGAAGTTTGAAAGAGACGATGAATGGGAGACGAATATCTAAATTTTGTTTACTTCTTTAGGAACCATTTGCCCAATTACCAAACACTTATGCATAATTTTTACAACTGCCTAGCAAATCTAATTTAGTGGGTCAGGCAAAGTGACTCAATTTTTATTATGATGTTCTTTGTTTTGATTTTAAGTTGTTTCAATAGCATATTTTATACCATACCATCCTGCATAAATACACAAATGTTAATGTACTTAGGGTGTAATTCATTTGACATTGTTTTAGAATCTGGACTATTAATGATGAAAACGTGTGTATTCCCTTCCTCCATCTAATCACAACTTCAGTGGTTGAATTTACAATTAATTTTAAAAGAGATTTTAATACTTATAAGATTACTTAGTACTTAAAAGAAGCTTCTAAAACTTGGCAGTCTTAATAAAATGTTTTCACCAAACTTCCTTTTTAAGTTTGTCCTGTTGCTTATGGTAAAGAAACTTTTTGAAGCAGGAATTTCAAGCCATAATACAGGAGCAGATTAAGAGAACATTAAACTTCATCCAGAATTGCACATTTTTAGTGTTCAAGAAGATCCTTTAATGTATTTTTTAGATATTTTTAAATGTTTCCTAAACTATTAATGAATAATTATTACCAATGTTAGGGTTGGATTCATTAAATAAAGCTTTGCTTTATAGTACTCTCCAGAAAATTAGTAAATCTGGGGGAACCTGCAAATTTCAGTATCTATGCCTTTTTTCACTTTTATAGTTCACTTAAAAAGAACTCTGATTTAGGGAGTATATAAGCCCAGCTACCAGCATTTTAGAGAAGTGGGGAAAAAATTGCACATATTCACTGTTAATATATTACTTAATCCCTGTATACATTTGGCCCCATGACTGTAACCTATCTAAAGAGTAAAATCTCATATCTTTAAACAGGATAACAAAGGTGCAGTCACCTAACAATGCAGGTGATAGTGATGGTGATGTGGTAAGAGCAACCTGAGGATCCAGCTTCTTTATGTGGACTTGAAGCCAATTCTCCTATTTGTTTAACCTCTGCCCTGTGCTTTCAGAGACTATTTCATGCCACTAGTTACTAAGACCTTCTGAGACTTCAAAGTGCTGGTTTCTTATTGGCTTCTTCATACCCTCCCACCTCAGACATTGTTTCTGTTTTGTTTATCATTTATAATTTTATAGAAGCAGTACATATTTTATTATATAAAATAATCAAAGAAAAAAAATCACTCTCAATTTTCTAACCTGTAACCTGCCTGATACATTGATGAATTGTACCATATTTCCTTATGCTGTTTCTCTGACTTTCCCCTTTCTTGTGGCATTTGTTCATATATGCTTTGATTTGGTTTTTGTTGGGTTTTGCTTTGTTTTGTCAAAATTAGGATCATACTCTATAAAATTGATATGCTACTTCATTGAACAAACATTTCTCATATCATCATCAAATCTTTAAAATATGCTTTTAAATAACAGTGTAACCATGAATATTTCATATTTTATTTAGTCATTGCTTAATTGAATTCTTCCTGTAGTAGGGATTCAGCATTTTGTAGTGGAGGAGAACTTGACATCTGGATTATCAGAAGTCTGAGTTTGTATGCCAGTTCTTCCATTCCTTTATATTTTCCTTTAATGGATGCAGTGAACTTTGATTGCTTATTATAAGTGGACTTTCATTTATAAAATTAAGGAGAAAAAGCCAGGTGTGGTGGGTCACATCTGTAGTCCCAGCTACTCAGGAGACAGGAAGATCATTTGAGATCAGCCTGGGTTACATAGCAAGACCCCGTCTCAAAACCTAAAAAATTAGGAGAAAAATGTTTTGTTATTTACAGATCCAGTAGCGCAGTGAGTATACAAAGAACCAGGGCCATAGATAATCTCAGGTGGACACTTTGTTCACCCAAGAGCATCTCATCCACATATGATATGGCCACCAATGTTGGAAACAAGCTCCACGGGGAGGGCACATTCTGTTTATTCCCTTCTGCAGTGACTCAGCTGGGCTAGGACTTTATCTTGTGACTTTTCAGTACTACTACTAATTTCTTCAGATATTGTCATTTTTCTATATTCCTCAGCCTTATCTTTTCTTCCTTATTCCACCTACCTCCTCACCCTTAGTCCTAATTTAAGAGACATTAGTGACACCTGTCGTTGTCTTTTACTTATCTCCCTTAGCTCTAAAGAATGAAGCATAGGGACTATTACAAGTTATTCTTCATTGCTTTCTTTATTCCTGTCCTAGCTACACAATATCCTTCAGAAAGTCTTCCAATATTCTGGTGTATATAGATAGATATTATTCTCCATGACCAACATTAGAGCAAGTTTTCTCCTGTCTTTGACTTATAGTCATTTTAAAGGGAATTTGGATGGAAACTAGATGCCTGATGTCTTCTTGTAGTATGGATGTTTTTCAAATGAACAATGCAAGAAGACACCAACTGTGTCCTGGTTCTTCTGATGAGAAATTCAAGTATTCAGTGCCTTTCTAACTTCGCTATCAAACAGATTTTAATATACCTTTTTTGATCAAAATGCATTCATTGTAAGATTGCACTTTCAAGCTTCATTAAACATGGATTAAAATGCATTGTCTTCTTTTTAAGGATATAAAAGTTTAATGCAATAATTAGCATACCAGGAGTGGTAGTCCTTGTTACTGAAATCATAGTATGTCAATGTCTAGAACAGCAAATAAATCTGTTTTTGTTTCAATTGTTTGGGAATACCTAGAGATGAATTTGTAGAAAACAGTACTGACCTAAAGAGATGCCTTTTCCACATCATTCCACTAAACTTAAGTCCATTGTCTTTTGTATAACTTCCTAGGACCCAAAGTTTATTTTCTTTCTCTACAACATTTATTCTATCTAGCACCATCTCTTACTTGTCCTTACTCCTTTTCTTCTTCTTTACTTCAACGTGATAGTAATAAACATTATCTCTGAATAAGAAATCTCATCCTCAAATCGCAAAGAGTGTCTGCTGTCTCAAATCCTGGATGATCCAAACTAGAGAGGGACATAATCAGATTCCAAGATACCTATAGTTACTTGGATTAGAGCTCCTGAATAAAGAACAGGAACTCAAGCCTGATGAAGGGAATGTCAAACAAGAGAATGCCAAATTTGAGGGACTATTACAAATGTAAATGGTTTATTATAGTTTCATAGAAAGTCTCAGTTCCTATTGATTTACTTGTATAGAATTGATACAGTAATCCCTCATGTCTGTTTCATCTACACACATACAACCAACTTCAGATCAGAAATACTTGGTAGGAAAAAATGGGTCTATATCGAACATGTTCCAAATTTTTTTTTTTTTGCTTGTCTCATTCCATAACCAACATAACAGCTATTTATGTAGCATTTACATTGTTTTAGGTATTATAAATAATCTATAGATGATTTATAGTAAACCATATGGGAGGGTATGCTAGGTTGTATGCAAATACTGCGCCATTCTATGTTAGAGAGGAGCACAAGCAGATTTGAGTATAAGGGTCGTCCTAAAACCAGTCCCCCATGGATACTGAGAGATGACTATATTACTCCTTTCTGTGAACTCTTTATTGTCCTTGTCATAGACACCTGTGTATGTCATTGAATATGATAGTTACTGTATGATTTTTATCTGATAATTTGATTCTAACACCTTTCCCACATCTCTCCATTCAAAGCTGCTACCACTCATCCAAGATCTTATTTTTGCATGAGCTACAGCAATAGCCTTGTTACTGATTTCCCTATCAACATGTACCTACTGAAACTCCATTCTCTTACCTATTCAAATTACATTCTTCACCCAACACCAATCTTTTTTTAAAACATCAGTCAGATCACATCACATCCATACTTAAAGCCCTCCACAAATATCCCTTTGCTCTTGGAATAAATCTAAACTCTTGTTTTGTCCATAAATCCTTAGATAAATTGGCCCCTTTCAATCTCTATCTTCTCTTTTCTACTTGCTCTAACTTACTACACTGTGAGTCACAATAACCTGTCTCTTCCTTGAGCTGAATTCATTGTTGCTGTTGGGTCTTTGTACTTATTATTCCTCTGCCTCTTTCCCCTTATCGTCATTTGCTAGCTTCTTCACAGCCACTGAAATCTTAGATCATATATCCCCATTCTTAGACTAGCCTTTACTGGCCATTATAGTTAAAAACTACCCCCGCCCCCTCAATCTCTTACCACTCTCTGTTCCAATTTCATATTATCTTTTGGGCGGTGGGGCAGGGATTCAATCCAGGTTAACCAATCAGCTTAACCACTGAACCACATCCTTTTTTTTATATATTTTTATATTTAGAGACAGGGTCACCCTAAGCGAGAGACTGGCTTTGAATTCACAATCCTTCTGCCTCAGCCTCCTGAGCCATGGGGATTACAGGTGTGCACTACCACACTGGCCCATACTATCTTTGCAATTCATTTGTCACCATGTGCACTACCACACTGGCCCATACTATCTTTGCAGTTCATTTGTCACCATGTTTATTAGTTGATTGATATCTGCCTTCACCCCTTAAAAATATAACTTTATTGATATCTGCCTTCTCCCTTTAAAAATGTAACTTTATTTCTGTCTTGTTTACTACTGTATTCCCAATACCTGCATAGTGGGAAAATGGCCTAATAGCAATGAATTCTCTTTATGAATTTGCAGTCCTCTTAGATTTTTGTTCTTGCACCATAGCTAACTCTAACTTTTTTCCTTTCATTTAAAAAAAAATGATCCTGGATGAAAAATAGTAGTAGTGACTTTTTCTTTTAAATGTCTTTACATCAGGCTTATTATTATTGGGTAAGTTTCAACAAGTCTCATTCCCTTACATCCTATGGGTCCTAACTATCTCAGGGCAGTAGAAATGCAGTACATCTACAATATGTTCAAGAATTTTAAAGTTACAAAAGATGATCTAGAAACAGCAAAATTGTTCAAAACAATAAGATACACTGCTGCCCCACTCCCTGTTATACTTAAGTGTATTATGCACTGATCTAGTTCCTTAGATGGACTAAGGACCTGTTGTCCTCCCAAGTGGCTGCCAATCTTTTCTACCCAAGTTTATAACAAGACTTTTTTTTTTTTTTTGGAACTTAGGGGTATTCAATCACTAAGCCACATCTCCATCCCTATTTTGTATTTTATTTAGAGACAGGGTCTCACTGAGTTGCTTAGCACCTCACCATTGCAAAGGCTGGCTTTGAACTCACAGTTCTCCTGTCTCAGCCTCCCAAAGTGCTAGGATTACAGTTGTGCACCACCGCACCCAGCATAACAAGACGTTTTTAATTCCGTATCCCATCCTGTGTAACACCCACATTGCTAGGGTATTTCATTGGCTGCCATCATCTATTAGGGTCCTAGAACAGCCTATAGCCTCACTATGTAATTATCATTCTCGTTTATGGAACTTTTCTAAAGGAATTACAATCTGCCTCCGGGTTCCTTCTTTATCACTTCTACTCTATAGGCCCAACAATGGAATTTTGTTAGATAGTATTTTCCCAAGCTGAATCAGGAGAATCTATACATCTACCTGAAACCTGCTCTTCTGGAAATTTCCTGTGCGTCTCTTTTTTTGAATGGAAAATTACAGCATTTCTCTTTTATAGGCGACTTAGCATGTCCAATAGTTCTTATAGCCAATATATTCTATAGTGCCTCTAACCCAATACTCTCCCTCTTAAAATACCTAAACTTAGCTTAAAAGAGAAAAATTATTTATAGTTCTAGAAATTGCATCCTAAGTGAAATTAAGATGTATGTGTTTATTTTAATAAGTGAGGTCATTATCATTTTATACTTACAGTAGGTTGACTGTTTAATTTTTAAGCCTTTAAATTTTATTTTTGCTCTGGTTGTCTGTCTCCTGAACCTTTCTTAGCATCTAGTCAGTCTTAGAGTAGTCCTGAAATTATCCACTTTCTGCTCCTCTTATTGCTTTATCTGAATTTAATAATTGAGAGCATAAGAAAAAAAGAACACTTCAGATTTTGTTTTATATGTGCTGTATATCTATAGCATCTCTTCTACCAAGCCATATTAAACAGTAATATGTGAATCCATATTAACATTTCATCTCCATGTTTCTCCTACAGTTTAACATACAAAAAAGAAGAGTTATAGCTAAGATATACTATAGTGACATTACTGTTCCTTTTGGTGACAAATTGTTAATCTGATCGTACTAAATACAATGTTGGGTGTGTGTTTAAATTATCCCCTAGGATCTGTGGATATTTCTTCAGCGTCTTGTGGCAAGACTCATTTTCATGCTGTTTAGTAGCAGTAGGGGAAAAGTGGTCTGCCATCCTGGGTCAGCACTTCAGTTTAACTCCCCCAGAAAAATAGTGACTAAGTAATCCTTATTCCTTAAGATTTCATACTCCATCATGTTCTGAACTTTTGGATGTTGTTATAAGACCTACATTTGCAAAAACACCTGTGTGTGTTTATGTTGGCAATAATTTTGTTTTATATTACAACCTATGATCAGCCTTGATAAACTGAATATCTGATCAACTAAAAGTGAGACATTGTTTAAAAATGTATTATTTTAGAGGTTATTGTTCGTTATTGATTTAATTATTAGAAGCTAAATTACCGTATTCCCTGTGAAAGTTGTAATGCTAATAGCTGAAGCATATTTATATTTCTAAAGCCTTTCTTTGAACCCTAAGTGTTTGTCATCTAATCCTAGAAAATTCCCTGTACATAAAAAGATAGTATCCCTTTTTTTTCCTAGGAGGTATTAATGCCCATATTGCTAAAGTGAGTTGCCCAAGGTCACTCAGTGAGTCGTTGGTGAAGCCAGAAATAGAATTCAAGTCTCCTGACTCCCAATTCAGTTCTCTATCCTCGATATAGTTTTCTATCCTCTATACCCCTGCTGCCTCTCATGGGAAAAGAAGTTAATCTTCCAGCTATTAATAGCCACCAAATTGGTGGTAGCAGCACAGTGGAGAAAAGTAACTGTCTTTACACTGCAGCATTAGTATAAAAATATCTGGTAATGGAAAATTTGACAAATGTCATGTTAAAGGGAGTGGAAAATTATTTTAAGATCTAGATCTCATTTATCTAGTTCTCAGAAAAGTGAAATTCCTTAAAAGAACAGAGATCATTTTTTTTCCTGTTTTTAAATTGCATTTCCTAGAGGGTAATTGTCAACCTTGCCATAGTAGAGCCTGTTGTCAACTAACATAATAAGAATAATGCATGTACTTACTGTTGATTCCTATATATGTGTTTTTTAACTTGGTGGAAATTTTGAATTGCCCCATTGAAATAACCCTTATTCTGTTTTCAGTGTTGTATAAGTTGATATTATATGGTAAAGCAGATATAACCAATTGGGAATTTTACTTCATGATTTAAAAACATGGACAGAAATAGCATATTATAGTTTCTTCCATGAATGGTATGCTCCAAAGGCACTTAATGTCATATACCATGAAACAACCAAAATTAAGAAAAAATAAAGATAAGAAGGTAGAATACTGCTCTTTAGAGAAGCGAATATATTTACTGGATGGAGAAAGAAGAGGTAACATAAATGTTAGAGATGTAGTAAAATATAATTTTGAAAAGCTGCAGAAGGATATGTAGGATATGATTGAGAAAAGCTCATCAAACTTGGGGCCATCTTGATGTTTCAGAGTAACTTCTTTTGCACATGGTAAGAGTTAAAATACTGTGAAGTCTTCAAATTATGTTTATTTATCTTTGATATTAAATCTAATTTTTCTAAATCTGTGAGTTTTATAATACTGGAGACAAATCAACTAGAATGAATAATTAGCTATGTACCTGACATCATAACAGATACATTTATTTCATTAACCTGGGATTTTATTGGTTACTGCCATTCTATCTTAAACCCAAGTCAGACATGAAATTGGCAGTTGCTTATCAATTGTTGGATTTGGTTGAAAATAATGAGTTTTTTAATTTTATTTAAGATTTTTAACAAGAAATCATATTTTCTTCCTTCCTAACTTACTTTCTTTCATGCTTTATCAACTGGCAAAGAGTAATTTTATTAGTGATTTTTTTTAAATTAATGGGATTATTAGAAAATTATTTAGGTAACATCATTAAACTTTTCAATTTTATTGAACAGGCGCATCTTCAAGTGAATTTAATCTGCTTAAAATTACTCCACAAAAAAGAACTCGCAGAAAATTAATGCCTTCTCCCTCAAAAGCAAAACATACTCAGAAATCTACACTGTCTGAAAGTATGCAGCTTAATGATTCTCTCAGCAAAGAACTTCAACCTATTGTGTATACTCCTGAAGACTGTAGAAAAACTTTGCAAAATCCATCTCCAGTGGCCTTAATAAAACCATCATCACATACTAAAAATTTTCAGGCCAGCAGCTCAAATATAAACAGTGATAATTCTCTAAAAATGCTATGTGAAGTAGATACCCCTCTTAAGAGGAGAATAGAACAAAAACAGGAGGATTTGGACTCTACCTTTACTATATGTGAAGATACCAGGAGCTTAAAGAATAAATTACCTGAACAGGAGTCACTACCAAACAAAAACACTTTACAAAGGTACCAAAAAAAAAAGAATATTTTTTTATTATTTTGTTTTGTTTTATACATAGCCTTTAAACTGTTACCTTCCTTTTTTCATCATTAGCTATATTTGAGGTTTATTTCATGGATGATCAGGTGTGCTATCTTGATTATAAAACAATGTTTTATTTACATGAAATCTTAATTTTCTGAGTATGAATCCACTAATAATATTTTAAAGTCTTAAATTTGATGTGTTAAGTTGGTTGCTCCTCATTAAGCTAGAAGAGACTTTAAAATATATTTAGTTCTTCATACTCTAAAGTTATATGACATAAGCCATCACTGGAGGATTACTGTGTTTGGTATTACTCATTAATGTCTTCACTAAAGGAAATTTCACAGTTTTTATTCACATTTTCTCAAACCTCAACTTACTCTGAAGTAGTCAAGGACCGTTGACTGCATATCATCTAAGTAAATACTCATCTACATCATCACAATCTAAATATGGAAAGGAAAATGCCTCTGCCTTTCTATACTGCAGAGAATATAGAAATTTCTTAGTAATGACTCTACCCATGGTGTTTAAAAAAGAAGTAAACCCCAGGTCAAGTGAGGGGAATTTTGTAGTGTAGAGTAATATTTTTCTTTATATATTTGTATCAAATGGTTTCTGAAAGTATATACCCCTTTTCTCTATAATATAAAGCAAACATTCTCTCTCTCTCTCTTTTCCCACTAATATACAGACTTGACCCTTCTTCATTCTCAACTAAGAATTCTGTGCCTATGTCAAATATAATGCCCTCCTACATGGCAATGACTGCTGCTGCCAAAAAGAAACGGAAACTAATAAGGTACGATTAAGGAAAAACTGATTCTGTCCCTATAAGATAATCTTTATACTTTTGTTTCCTACAACTAACTCTTCCTTATTTCTTATAATTAGACTATTAAGTCATATTTAACCATACTTATGAAAAATTGCTTTGAATGAGGCACTGGACTTATGTTATTGAAGGTAGATCTTGATGAAGCCCAAGTATTTCACTTGATATTCATATAAAGTATTCCATCTTTTAGATTATTAAAAATAAATTTAAAATCTTTTAGCTTTCAAAATGTCACTTTTTACTTTTCTTCTAATTGCAATTTTTTACTCATTTGATTATCCTTTTAAACATTACTGAATTTCTTTTATTCTAGAATTACATTATTTTACTGGATTTTGATTAATGACTGAAATATAATGAAGTGGAGAGGCTGCTGTTTCTGGCTGTGACAGTGTAGCTTGTCAGACCAAGCCACCCATCAAAAACAATTGCAAATGTTTTACAGTATTTAAAGCTGGATAAAGTACAACTAATAGCTGCTCAAAGGCACTGGAGAACAACCAAGGCAGCTGGGACTTGAGGGTTCAGTATCCTAAGGAAAGGGCTAACAGGTTCCAGAGACATAAACTTTCTCTACTCCTTTTCCTCCATTTAGTACTTGTCAATTCATGGCCTAACTTATAGATGCCAAACAGAGAATGGAAGCTTAGAGTTATTAACAGTCTCACTGAACTAGAGAAACAAAATCACTCTGCAGCTTTTGCCCTCAAGGTTTGCCAAGTTCTAAACTTTGGAGTAAGAGGCCACCCAAGAAATCAAGCTGAAAGTAGCTGCTATAAGACTAAAGTATTAGCAGAATTTTGACATTCTTATAGAGCTACAACAGAAAAATTGGAGTTCAGGGACTATAATGAAGAGGAGGCCCTGTTAAACACCCAACATTTTCCTTGGAATTCCTGAAGGGCTAGTAGTAAGACGAACTAGAAATAGAACAGTTCTCCTAAGCCTGAAACAGACCTTAGATCAACTCAGTTCTTACTTGGATCAATGTGATCTATCTCTCCTCTGCCTTCTCACCAAAAGAAAATTTAATATTTCCGGAAGAAACACTATCCAGAACCTCTATAGTTTTTCACATGTTTGGCATTTAAACAAAAATTATAGTATGCCAGGAGACACAACTAACTGACTAAAAATCAAGAAACAGGGAGAACAATGATGCATAAATGATGTAGAGAGTGAGATTTTCAGATAAGAACTTTAAAAATTTAGCTATGATTAATTTCACTAAAGTAGATAAAGGAAAAATTGTCAAAGAACTAGATTCTCTTAAAATGAATCAAATGAATAGTTTAGAATTAAAAAGATAGAATTTAGTGAAATTAAGATGTCAATAAATCAATTAACAGATTAACCACAGCAAAACAGAGTATTAACATGTTAAAAGATAGATATATAGAAAAATATCCCAACCGATGCACAAAAGGATAGAAAGATGGAGCCAGGTGCAGTGGTGCACCTCCATAACCCCGGTGGCTTGGGAGACTGAGGTAGGAGGATTACAAATTTAAAATTCAGCCTCAGCAATTTATCAAGGCCCTAAGCCAGTTACTGAGACCCTGTAGAGCCACTTAGTGAGGTCCTACCTCTTTCTTTGCCATGTTACTGTGGGGAGAAAAGTAGAAAGCCTTAAAATAAGCCTTTAAAATTTTCTACCATAGACCTGTTGTCAACTAGGCTACAAGAAACAAATTTAGAAATAGCATACTTATTCATGCTTCATACAGTATCTTCTAATAGGTGAATTTAGGATCTGTTCTTTTTGCTCCAAAGCAAAGTACTGAAGACCCTTGAAATGTGTAAATTTAAAATTTATGGATTAATTTTTCTTGAATATCTCTAACTACCCATGACACTTAAAATTTTGTGCAGCCCCCAGGCGCGGTGGCACAAGCCTGCAATCCCAGCACTTAGGGAGGCTGAGACAGGAGAAATGCGAGTTCAAAGTCAGCCTCAGCAATGGCAAGGCGCTAAGCAACTCCGTGAGACCCTGTCTCTACATAAAACACAAAATAGGGCTGGGAATGTGGCTCAGTGGTTGAGTGCCCCTGAGTTCAATCTCCAGTACCAAAAAAAAAAAAAAAAATGTGTGCAGTAGTCCTCCCTTATATTCGGTTTCAGTTATCAGTGAACCAAGTCTGAAAATATTAAGTGGAAAATTTTCGAAGTTAATAAGTTATCAATTGCATGCCATTCTGGTAGCATGATGAAATCTTGTACTTTTTCTCTTCATCTCACTTCATGGAGCACCTAGTTTACCCACCATATCAATATGACATATGCTATGTGCCTATTAGGCACTTCGTAGCTAGCTACCTTGGTTATCAGATCAACTGTCCTGGTATCACAGTACTTATTTTTCAAATCACCCTTGTTTTATTTAAAAGTTGGCTAAAAGCAAAAAACAGTGATGCTGGCAATTCACATATGCCAAAGATAAGATGTAAATTACCTCCTTTTTTAAAAAAAAATGGAAATTTATCATATATATGTATGTATAAAGGAAAACAACACGTACTGGAATTGGTGTAATCCATGATTTCAAGCGTGTACTGTGGTCCTGGAATGATACTCTGTAGCTAAGGATCAACAACTATATTTTGCTAAGGCACAAATTTGAGTTATGCAGTTAGTCTAGCTCACTTATTCAAGTCAGCCACTTCATGAATAAGCCTAGCTAGCTGTCATTATCTGTTTCATCCATTTTATCCCTAATTTATGTCAATTTTGTCTTTCATTCAATTCATTAATGTTGAGTTTTCTAGTTCTTTACTGGAAACATGGCCAGTTGTGTTTACTAAAATCTAAGAATAATCTTAAAATGTAAACACAATCATTACCAAATCACATGATTTTTCAAGAAATGTCTAGGTATGTGACCTGTGTGTTTGTAGTGGTTTTAGATGAGTTAAAGGACATGAGCAACTCATATTGTGAAATCATGTTAAAAGACATGTAAAGAAAGTAACTCGATTTCTCATATCCTATTAAGTACTCTATTACATTCCCTCTGGTACGAATAATTAGATCCTGCCATTAACTAAGGTTAGAAGAGATTAATGCTAGAAACGTACATAATTACTCTTTTTTTTGATCTTCCTTTTCCTCAATTAAAGCTACATGAGCTTGAGAGTAATAAACTCTGGTATTTTCCACTTAGCATCTTTATATACATATTTAGGTGTATATATATTCTAATATGGTTTTTTAAAATACAGAAGGAAATCTCTGTTTATTTATTTATTTTAGACCCAAAAATGGTCTCACATTTGCTAGTCATTTTTGCTTTGTTTAGAAAGATATCTCATGATTTTAACTAGAAATTAGTTCAACTGAAAGAATATGATATATATTGTTTATTAAACAGAACTACTATATATATAAGGAAGCAGATTAATTCTGAAGTTTTATTAGTAGTTATAAAAATATATTGGAAGAATCTATTTCTTCTCAATATCATCTTTAACATAATTTGTATTTATACTCATATCAATTTTAAGTCTTTTTTTATAATCTAAATTATAAATGATAAACTTTGTTTGCATTATTGGGAATGGAACCCAGAAGCACTATGCTACATCCCTAGCCTTTTTTTTTTTATATATATGACAGATTCTTGCTAAGTTGACCAGCTCTAAATAATAAACATTTAATGAATGAACTGTTTTATATAATCCCAAATATTTTTGGGTGTTCTTGACTTATGTATAAATATACAAAATATTTTTATTAGGCTTTGATTTCTGTTCTAGAAATATGAATTTTAGTCTAATATATTTATTCAAAAGTTTCATTTTCAAATAAATACATGCTATAAGTAGAAATGAAAGGTCCTATAAACTAGCTAAAGTAAAGAATCATCATATAATAAAGACAACTTTAACACAAATTGTAGAGAATAGCATCTCTAATCAAAAATAAACAGTCACATTAATCTTTAAAGTCAAGAAGAGTGTTTAGAAGTGGGCACAGTGGCGCATGCCTGTAATCCCAGCACTTTGGGAGGCTGAGACAGGAGAATCACTAGTTCAAAACCAACCTCAGTGACAGTGAGGTGCTAAGCAACTCAGTGAGACCCTGTCTCTACATAAAACACAAAATAAGGCTGGGGATGTGGTTCAGTAGTTGAGTACCCCTGAATTCAATCCCCGGTACCAAAAAAAGAAAAAAGAAAAAGAAAAGTTTTTGGTATTCAAAACAGAATTGTAATAACTTTTTTTTGGGTGGGGGGATGCTAACTGGGGATTGAACTCAAGGGAGCTTTATCACTGAGCCACATACTCAGCCCTTTTTATTTTTTATTTTGAGACAGGACCTCACCAAGTTACTGAGGCTGGCTTTGAATTTGCAATTCTCCTGCCTCAGCCTCCTGAGCCACTGGGATTACAGGCATGCACCACTATACCTGGCTTACATTAACTTTTTTAACACCATTTAAGAATGAAATTTTTTGATAATTGAATTTATTTGTATAACACCAGTATTTCATTGCATAATTTTTGTTTCCTATCATTCACATTTTTTAACACAGTAGGTATAATCAGCATTATGAATACCATAATCATTTTCTCAGGCACTGTAGAAAATTGAGGTATTTTAGTTGAATATTTTTCTCTGTATTCAGTATTCTCAGAAGCCAGGCTATTTTTCTTTGCTACCATATTAAATTGGCATTTCTGACTATTTCAATGAGCATACTGCTATTTCTTCCTGTTCCACATACACTCACACCAACTTGCCACAATTGAAATTGCCGGGAAAAAAGGGAAGCCCCCAATCATTAATATAGCGGGCAATCAAATTAGCATCAATTTGTAAAATTGTATATCTTTATTAGTCAAAAATTTCTAAAATTAGCTTATTTGAATTAGTGTAGAAAGGTGGTGTTTATCACCCACCAAAGGCCCTAGCCTTCCTGTTAAAATTCAATCAATACTCTATAGAGCTAGTATTGCTTTTTTTTATTTATTTTTTATTTTTGTACCAGGCATAAACCCAGGCGCATGTAAACTTTGAGCCACATCCCCCATTGCTCTTTATTTTTCATTTTGAGACAGGATCTCACTAAATTGCTTGGGGGCCTTGCTGAGTTCCTGAGGCTAACCTCTAATTTATAATCCTCCTACCTTGAATCTCTGGGATTACAGGCATGTGCCACACACCCAGCTAAGGATTGCTGTTTTTACGAGCCCTTGTCAATTTTACCACATCTAAAAAATCCATAGCTCCTTTATGTCTAAAAACTATTAGCACTACTTTTTCCATTCGACCTTATATTATTTCAAATATTTGTCTTATTTTCCCCATCTCCATTGTATGTCCATTGTATAAGTTTTAAGGATGGGGATTGTGCCTTATTTGTATAACTGTGTTTAATATCAACTAAATTTGAGTTAGAATTTGACCCATTAACAACGTGAGACTGGTGGAATTTTTAAGGGTAAAAAAAAAAAGAAAATAGGAAATTCATTTCAGTATCTGTCATTGTAATGATCTGTTACAGTTTTAATTTTATTATAGTCTATAGTTATGTTTTGATTTAAAAACAAGTTTCAGATAACCTCAGGTATTTACATTCCCCTGGTTAAGGTTCTTGCTTCAAATTAGCAATAAGAGCTTAGTTTTTTATGCATTGTCACTTTTATCTCTACTTATTTTTACTCTTTGAATAGTGATGCTTACTTACATTTCAGCACAGCATCTCAGAAATATTTTGCTACAGAATTGTTGCTTATACCCACAATTATAATATCCAACTTGAATAAACATCATTAAAGTCACACACAACTAGATTTCTCTGTAAATCAAAAATATATTTATAAAATATATTTAGTGACTTTAATTACTTCTATGAGGTTTTGCAACTTAATATTTCTGTATTTGATTTATTTTATTTTTTTTTTTAAATATTGTTTTAGTTGTTGATAGACCTTTATTTTATTTATTTATATGTGGTGCTGAGAATCGAACCCAGTGCCTCACACATGCTAGGCAAGCGCTCTACCACTGAGCTACAGCTACAGCCCCTCTGTATTTGATTTATTATTGTTGCATATAGAACATGAATTTGAACTTAAAAAATATAAAATTTACTTAAATAAAAAACTTTCCCCTCAAGTTCTACATCAAATACTCCATTAACTGCTGAAGAAAATCATGGATTTGCCAAGCGCATTCGACAAGATAATTCAAGTGATACACTATCACAAGAAAACAGACCAACAACGGGTATGTCTCAGCTCTAAATTTGATATTTAATGACATGATTATCTAATAAACATATAGTACTTTGCTTTTTTTTACAATGTTCTCAAAAATTCCCTTTTATGTACTACTTATCTTTATTATATGGAAAATCCAAGTGTGATTATAGATATGTTACAGACAAGGAAACTTAAGGTACAAAATATAAAGTACCTTTCCAAGTTCAAACATATTATTATGATGGAGCCAGAACTCAGAGCCAGATCCCCCAATTTTGCATTCTAAACCCTTTTTTGTTATCTATAGTGCCTCTTATTGCTGAATTGGTAAATAATTCAGCTACTAATTAACTAAATATTTTATTTATAAGTTAATTAAGTATATTTTATAAATAAACGATACTCCCTTGAAAGTTTTCTTATTAAAAATAATTGATATGCTTATTTGTGTCATTATTATAGAGGCTCCAGTTTGTACCTAGTTACAATCGTATTCTAACTCCCATTGACAAATTGTAAAAGATAGTAATGGAGGTTGATTATATTTCCCCAACTACATATGGGAATGACAGGAACCCTTTGGTTTAACTAGAGGTATATCGTGCCAGCCAGTTTCTCGGCCATGATGTCCACTACAGTTCTTAATACTGCATTCAGAAAGTATTTATTTACTGAGCACTCACCTGGTGCTAGGAACTGTAATGAAAACAAAATCAATTAAGACCAAGTTTGGTTTCTTCTCTAAAGGAACTTATAGTGTTTGGAACTTAAAGGAGTCTTATGAGATGAGTATTTCTGTGAATAAATGAAAGCTGTTGCTTTTTTCTGTTAATGCTCTTTGGTTAGAGTCATAAAAATTCTCAGTAACTTTGACAAATGCTTACTTAAGTTTAATGGAAATGTCCTTTATGCAAGTTAAAAAAAAATCAGACAATAAGGTACTGAAATGGAAAATTTACTATGATTATTTGGTTTGACATGCTGTGCTTAACAGTGAGTGTCTGTAGTTGGTGTAAATGTATACACCTCATTTGTGTCCTAGGAAAAGTTTTTTAAGAAGTTGATTCTACAACCAAATAATAAACGTATAAAAATTCTCAAATCATAGAAATTTGGTTTTTCTAGTATACTTATTATCAAAAAATGGTATAAAATAGCTCATATTTAAAGAGAAGTGAGCCAGGGCACGGTATTGCATGCCTGTAATCCCAGCTCAGGAGGCTGCGGCAAGAGGGTCACGAGTTCAAAACCAGCTTCATCAATTGTGAGATGCTAAGGCAACTCAGTGAGAGCTTGTCTCAAAATAAAATACAAAACAGGGCTGAGGATGTGGCTCAGTAGTTGAGTGCCCCTGGTACCCAAAAACTAACAGAGAAATGAGTTTAAAAAAAATAACTTATAGAGGAAAAAGTAGATCATCATACTAAACTACAGTAATCATCAAAAAGGGAAAAAGAGCTAACACTAGATGGAACACTTAGAGGCGTTCGTTTGTAAGAGAAGATGGTATTTTATATAGATCAGTATATCCAAGTAAAAATCCCCAAGAACCTATTAGAAATTTCTAGAAAAGTAATAATTGCCTTCTTTAGAATGTGTTAATTTGGGTTCTTCAACTAACAAAGGACCATCATGGGAAAGAAAGCAACTACTGTTAACTGAACAGTTAGAGAAGAAAGAAATAATGTCAAGAAAATAAATGCCTCTAAAACTAAAACCTAATGTAACCAGAAAAATAAATTAGGCTGATCTCAAAAGTAACAACACTCTATTGTAACAATACTTTGTTGAGTAGAGTATCATTGTAAAGGTAGATAAAGATCCAGAAGAATGGGCATAGGTAGATAAAATGAACTTGAAGGGTGGTAATAAAAGGAAAGAGGGGCTAAGAGATCTGAAGCAGACCATTAGAAGATGCAAAGACTTGGAAGTTTAAAAGCCCTGGGGAAATAATCTAAAGATTTTCTAAACATTGATTATACAAAAAACGAAGGCAACAAATCCCTATAGAAAAGGTCTTTCTTCAGTGTGAAGAAAAGTGAATGAAATAATTTATTCAATGACTTAATTTAATATAAGTTGAATGAATAATGAAAAATTTTTAAATGATACTTTCACTATATTTATCCACCTTTTTATTTTTCTCTAGGGTATAAAAGAAACATCTATAAAGTAAATTCAAGCATGGTTAGAAAATTTGGAAGAAACATTTCGAAAGGAAATCTGAGATAAGTCACTTCGAAATCAAGGGGAATGAAATTGATCACATCTATTTTTATAAGTGTTTGTCAGAATCCTTTAAAATTTTTGAAAGAAAACCATCTGTATAAGCTGTCTACTCAAGTATCTTCAGCAAGCAAAGAAAAATGAAACTTTGTTTTCTTCTTTTGTACTTAAGTAAATATAAAATGTCAACAGAAAAGGTTTTAGGTTTTTTAAATATTTGTTATTCTTTAAAATCCCTAAATCAGTATGGTGGCAGTTTAGAAAATAATAGAGTTAAATTATCCTTATTGTTTTTTGAAAATAAGGCAAATTTAGAAGTAATAAAATTATGGTCCAAGATGTATTTGGTCTTCTATTATGTTTCATACATTATTTTACTCATACATGACTTTTTTTCCAAAAATACTTTGTACAAATGTAGATATTTGTGCTGATGAGGTTGTTGTAAATAGTATTTAAATGGTCATTGTGAATTAAATATTTTTATTGTTCTTTGCTACTTTATATATTAAAGAAGTAGATTTTAAAGTATTTGATTTTCCTGTCTCATTACTACCCCCTTACTACATTATTTTACATTAAGTGTAAATTTTGTAGATTTGCATTTCAGATTAGATCAAGGTATATTGTGTGAGACCCAACTCTGAAAATAATCTATAGGTTTTTATTAATAATGAGAAAATAGTTATTTATACCTGTTGTTATAGGAATTACATGGAGTTGCAACTTAGGTAATCTTGTTCACCTGCTTTGTTTGGCCTGTTTTTCTGCTGACTACAACAAATATTTGGTTAAGTGAACTTTTAATTTTGTGTAGCATAGAAACCTTCCCACCAAAGCGAACAGTGATACAATAAGTAATTGAGACATTTTGAGCCTTCTAGTCAAATTTTCTATTTAAAATCTGATTGATAAAGTGAAAGAATCATCTTTACAGTTCCTTCCAATTCTGACACTAAAGTAATTTCATGTTCATAGAAATATATTCAGGATCTGTCATAGAGAAAGCCATCATCATGTGTTTGTTTGTTTGTTTGATCTGTTGTAATAATGAGGTTTTTGATTGTATTGCCTTAATATGTAACAATCACTTTGACATCTACCTCTCTCTTAATCCTTTCAATACATTTGAAGTAACTGTATACTTCAAAAGAAATATTTTTACAAGATATTGATGAGTGGCTAGCAGGTATATTAAGTCACCATACTTCATTGTCCAACTCATACCATAAGGTGTGAGTGTAGTTTTCTTATATGCCATTTCGTCACTACAGATTTTGCCTTCTGTAAATCTAATACTTCTTTTACAATGCAACCACATGAAGGAAAAATTAGGGGGAATCAAACATATGAGAGTGGGAAAAGAAAACCATTGAATATGTGAATGAAGAACCATGTGAATTTAAACTAGAGTAAGAACGCTATTTCATTAAGGGACTATGAAACCATTTTTAATGAACTTTACATAAAAAGTTCATCAATCATAATTAACCAGCACTCAAGATTGTGAAATACAAAATTATTAGTACCTCAAAAGGACCCCTTGTATGATACAAAAAGTAAAAAAGTCAAAGTATCTCTATTTGCTGAGGACATGATTCTATATTTAGAAGACCCAAAATGTCCACCAGAAAATATCTGGAACATGATGCTAATGCAGTCATGGAATTTTTAAAAAAACAGATTTATGAAGGAAATGGACTTGGTGGCACAACACTCAAAACCGTTATCGTTGACAATAAAAGCAAAACTTCAGCCTAATAAAAACAGTAACCCAATTTTACACATTAAATAAATACACCTTTGCCTTGAAAAAGAACTGAAGTTTGTTGAAATGGATGTCAAAAAGGATTGCAGGGTTGTGGCTCAGTGGTAGAGCACTTGCCTAGCATGTTTGAGGCACGGGGTTCAATTCTCAGCACCACATATAAATAAATGAATAAAATAAAGGTCCATCAACTAAAAAAATATTTAAAAAAAAGGAATTGCAACTTGTGAGTTCCCAGGAAGTGATAGGAGGATGATCTCAAATCAAATTTATAACACCAAATGTGTATGACTACCATTTTCATAAGGTGTGTTCATTTTTATATTCTCATGCAGCTCAGTTCAGCTGGGTGCAGCTTTTTGTGTTCACCTATTTCAGCTAGATGAAACCTTATGTAAGCAGGCATAAAATTCTAATTATGCTCAAACAATGTATCGATGGTATAGAAGCAAATTCACATTTCAAAACAGTTCTACCAGAACTGATTATATATATTTAATTTATCCTTGATGATCTAAAGAGGAATTAATGTTCATAAGTAATATTTTATTTTAAATTATCTTTTGACCTCTTCATAAATAACTTGGAAATAGCCAAGATTAACACATTCAATGAGAGCTTTGATGTAAATGAAATTGCAAGATTTAGAATCATAGAATACTCTGACCTTACTTTTGATACTGACTTTTCCAGCCACTGGTCTTATGAAATGTCCTACCACTTGTGAAGGAAGGGACTATATTAGTCTATATCTCTTATGTGTTCACTATGTGAACACATAATAATTTAATACTTTTTATATAATAAATGCTTTAAATGAATTTTTTACTTATTTCTCAAAGTCATTAAAGTAGATGTTAGGGAACATGTACATATATTGTTTTATTTATCAATGAAAAATTAGTATAAATAAAGTGATGTTACAGATCCACAGCCCCTCATTTACAGTTACAAAATTCAATTATGCATAATTATTGGGTATACTCACCTGAGGCATTATATAAATACAGTATGTAGGCACTATGTTGCCTTTCTAAAGCAAAATATTCTAACTTCCAAAACACCTAGGCCGTGAGTATTTCTGATGATGGCTTATAAATAACATTTATTTTTCTAATTAAAGAGGATACTTAGAAATGTCAAATCATTTGTCAAAGATACCATAGCTGGATAGTACATTGCCTCCAACTATAGTGTGGCAAACACTACTGTATGCAAATAACTCTTCAAAAAACGTCTGTACTACAGAAAGCAAATTCGAATCACATGTTCATCTGTGATTTGGTAATTTGAGGTGAAGGTCAATAAATTGATTATACCCAAGATTGGTGGAAAGATTTATGCATTTTATAATTATAAGCAAATTATAGTTGCCTCACATTGTTTATACTAAGAACAAAAATAATTTTAAAATACTGTTACTTGTTGAAAAGTCATTAGTATCACTGAAAGCATTCAGAAATCCTATGATTTATTTCTTGATGACTTTCTTTTAGTATCAAAATATATTCATCTTTTTGCATATTCACAGCTTATTCATAAGTTGTTAGCAACAACTCAATATAAGATATGTGACAATATCACTGGTTTACATTCTGAGTTTTTTTGTATTAAGACTCCATATTTAAAGCCTGAAGATAGAACTTGGACACTAATGCATAATATATTCTTGTGTTTTAGAAATCATCACAAGACAATTGCTTTATAAAAGTATATGTAGAGGGGCTAGGGTTGTGGCTTAGTGGTAGAGTGCTTGCCTAGCACATGTGAGGTATTGGGTTCGATCTTCCACAACACAAAAAATAAATAAAGATATTGTGTCTATATACAAACTAAAATTACTTTTTAAAACGTATATGTAGAATACTAAGTTCATCCCCTCATAAGACAGCCTCCAAAAGGTGGTAGTTGATAGAGGTCCATACTTCTTGGAGTAACCATCATTTTACAAAGCACTTGAGCCTTGCAAATGGCAAGTTCTGGGTAACAGACAATATAGGGACTAGTCCACCAAGTGAGGAGCTGTTGGGAAAGTTTAGTTCTGAGATAATTTCTCTCACGTATCTATCAGATATGTATCTCCCCTCCGCAACCCGTGTGTGTGTGTACCTAAAGCAGACATAAAGACTAAATTAGCTAGAAGTTTGGTATAATTAAGAAGATTAGTGGCATAAGTAGAGAACAGGTTTATGATCAGGACTTTGGGCAAAAATACTATGTCCTCTGCCTCATTCATTACTCTTTCAAAATATTTCTCTTCTGCAAGTCACTTTTCAAATGTGAAATATTAGAAATCCTTTCTAATACTACCCTTTACACACTCTTTTCCATTCTCTTATTTCTCCCCTTCATGTGACTATTTCAGAATGTAGTCTTTTTTAAAATTACTAATCTTTGCTCTTCCCAATAACAATAAATTAATATAGGTTCTTAACTCCCACTTCATCCCTCACTCCATCATGTTGTGATCAAACCCAGGGCCTTGTCCATGCTGGTATGCACTCTGACACTTAGCTATATCCTAGCCATACCATCCAATTCTTATCAGTTCGTCATGTTACCTGAATGTGTTCTTTTGTTCTAAGTGCATTCCTTTCCTGAATTTTTCATATCAAATTAAAAATATTAATCTACTCAAACTAAATCTGAAAAATCATCACCTAACTGCTTTTATGTTCTCCCTCTCTTCTTCCTTTGCTTTCACCTTCCTCAATTTTGAGATGACAGTTTTATTAGTCTTCAGTTAGTTCTGTCCCTACAGTTAGAAGACAATCTTCTCATTCGAGGAAAATACGTAACTGGCAACCAATCCCTTAGTGTGTTGTGCTACAGAACATTACCTAAAGTGTCTCCAACTCAGAAAAATATACCCAGCCACCACCAGGTTTAATATATAATCATTACAGTGGGGTTTTATGCCTGTATAAAAGGTTTGCCAAGTTTGAATATGTATATGTGGATATTTAAGTGTCAGAGTCAACATTAGAGGGCCTAAACTTTTGCCTGAAACTTCAATTTAACCTGTTTCAACTGTTCATTTTACCTATAAAAATGTTAGTTTTCTGTATAAAGACTATGTTTAATTTCTCAATTTTGACCAACTTCAGTTACAACACAATGTTGTAAGATTCATTTTGTCACTATCTTGACACTATGCTCCTTATAGACTTTTTATTACTAAATTGTGTTCAATATTTCTGGCCTTTATTTTTCTTTCAAAATATAAGTAAAATGTACACCCATAACTTTATCGTTATAGGAAAATTCAAAATATATATTAGATTAATGAGTATTTATACAAAGTTATTACTATACCATTTTAGTAGTATAGCAGATATCTTTTGCTTTGCCTGGCCCACTATGCCTGAGTTTGATTTAAATGTCTCACTTTTTTTTTTTTCCTCAAAAGTTGCATTTTAATACATGTTATCAAACATAACAGAAAAAAACAAATTTTCAGAAGCTGTACACACTGTTCACTGAAAACATTTGTTGAGGCAAATAGAAAAAAAATTGTTACAATCATAATTTTTCTAACTTTGCACAAAATTATAAGCAGATTACATTCTTCATATTAAACACCTTTATATGCACTTTCA